>OX376372.1:53674168-53784168 GCA_947369275.1 Nemotelus nigrinus
CATTAAAGCCGTTCTACGACAACTAATTTAGTCAAATTCACTAAATTTGTCTCCTGCTACTTGGACAACGATCTACAGTCTGATATGATTTACACTAACTTCGCGAAAGCATTTGACAGGGTAGTCCACTCAGAGCTGTTGGAAAAGGTATATAATTTTGGTATTACCAGCACCTTTATGTCACGGCTTTCTTCCTACATCCATGATCGCACCTGTTTTGTTGTTTTAAATGATAGTTCCTTCTCCTCTTTCTATACGACTTCTGGTATTCCTCAAGGTTCTACTCTTGACCCCATTCTTTTTGCTTTGTTTATCAATGACCTTCCTCGTAACTTCATTCTTTCTTAAATGCTGATGACCTTAAAATTTTTTTTGTACTGTCGTTTCTTTTTTTATTTTAACAACAGGCATAACCACTGCAATTCTCCGTCTGATGAAATATCCAGATGCATAAAAATCAGCGGCTGTTATAGATATTATAGAGGCCTGTCATATCTAGCTTCATTGGATCGTTTGGTCGTCTGAGCGGAACATTTAACAAAAGCAACATTTTCCCAGAGCTATGATTTGACTTAAAGCGACTTCACTCCACAAAACTCTAACTTATGAGAGTAGTTCAACACATGCGAACAAGTCTTAACCATAGAAAATTGACTAGGCTGGCTATGCTCGTTATAACGAGGGCTTCGATGAAACCTGGCCTGCGGGATTAGTTTCCAAAATGGATAACCTAGTTACTCCTTTCTTTAATCAAGATTATGAGAAACTTATCTGCACTTCTTTTCTTTCAAACACTTCTCATCCGAAAGGCAAAGCGCTGCTGTTATTCTCCTGTAAGAAAATCCCCCTGGTTTTTTTCTTGCTTACGGAATCTCAAGAATAACCAAAAGATCAATAATATACTAATAAATACTAAGGGCGTCATTGTAACACTGAAGCATTGCATTCACGCAAGCCTCAAAGACCAACAAGTGAAAGTTACAGACTTGCCAAAATCTCGCGCTGTTAAGAATTTTCTGAATTTCATGGCACATTAGACATGTAGGCATACTTCGGGACTTTAGGGTCGAAGGATTTTACAGATACATATGCGATGCATTCGGTAGTACCCTTGATGTTTTTCAACACAACTCGATGTATTCGGTCCAATCATTGCCTTCGTTCGCTTGCGTACTTTGAGAAGATTTGAGGTTACTCGGAAAGAATTCCGAACTTCAACTTGACATCAGCTGGTGGACGAAGGATGTTCCCAAATATGACTCAGGCTGGTGCTTTGCCCGTTGACAACTCTGCTGTCCTGTAAGCCATCAACAAGAGAGGTACGTGTCTTTCACAGTCCCTCTGGTTTTTTTCGACCACCTTGGCCAACTGTTTATTCAGCGTGTTGTCAGCAGACTGAGCGTGAAGAGGCGTTGTTCTTGTTTTTTTGAATCGCCAGCCACTCTCACACTTTGTCGAAGACTCGCGACTTGAAGTTTCGACCCTGATCAGTATGCAGTTCGTGCAGTTTCTCCGATAACCATCTTTTGTTGCTTTCAACGGTCAGTAGTCGTACATCCATGTTTGGCTTATTTTCCTCGGGACGGTAACAATGTGTGCAGTTGGTTAGTCAGGGACGACGGGTCAACGCATCAGCATCGCTATATATCCCTCCTCTACGATGCACTATTTCGTAGAAGTAGGACTGTAGGCTTTTGATCCATTTAGCGGCTTGCCCTTCGGGAGCAGCCATCTCAACGAAGTGTGATCAGTTCGGAGAACAATTTTTAATAAGTACTTGTGAAATTGCTTTGTTGCCTCTATAGCCAAAGCTCTCTCCTGGATACACAGTAGTTCCTTTCGCTCTATGAGAGAACTTGACTGAAGTACGACCTGACCTTTTCTTCACCATCTGAGACGGATCGATGACATAATAAACACCTTGGCGGACGTGAAGTTGTTTTTTAACATAGGTACACCTCAAAAGTGGTTACTGGCAGGTGGGAATTGACAGGAAAGAGCAAGAGAAAACCACGTTCTCGGTCGGTACAGGCCTATGGAAATTCGTGGTAATGTCTTTTGGGCTTTGTAATGCTCCTTCAACTTTTGAGCGTTCGATGAAATGCATCCTACGTGGGTTGAGCTGGAAGACATGCCTGGTATACTTAGACGACACCATGGTCATAAGAAAAACTTTCGATGATCATATACGGAACTTGGGAGAGGTGCTCTTAATGCTGCGAGTGGCAAATTTGAAACTGAGTCTTAAGAAGTGAACACTTTTTGCAGCTGAAGTAAAATACGTGCGACACGTCATGTCCGCAAACGGTGTCAAAACTGATCCAGAGAAAAAAGAGGCTGTCAACGGTTGGTCAGTACCGAATGGTGCTGATGAAAATGATGACAATGCAGAGGAAACGATGATGAAACAACAATCAACGAAACTCAAAACATCATTAACAGTAGACCTAGAAAATGCAATCGGCAGACTTTAATACCAAGCTATATCTACATTCAACCGGTTCGAAGGCGAAGCTGGCCCAACAATCAATAGATCTGGGGAATCTTAATGAAAAGCTGGATAACAAAGTCAAATGCTTTGAGGAGAAAATGAATCACGGACCGGTAAGGGAAGAAGTTGGAAAAATAATATAAAAAGACTTAGGAAAAACAAGATAATGGTGATCAGCGCACCAGTTTCGTACGTGACTGCCGATGCTGCCGCATCAAGATATATAAAAGTGCCGATATTCAATGGGCAGACGACGCGAAATATCTATTAGACCCCTTTTCGAAGCCTCAGCACGAACCTGCAATTAGAATGAGCGGAAACGTGCACCGCTTTGATTCTAGCATTAAGTAGTCCAGCACCTGTAGTACTCTAGTCTGTTCCAATTGATTTGCTCGCCAACTCTGCGGCTCTGATGAACGCACTCAATATGCGTTACGGTGTCCATCACATGAAACAAATCTACATGTCGCAACTGCGAAATAGAGTGCAAAAACCAGGCGAAACACAGTAACAACTAGTGCAGGAAATGGAAAAGCTGGCACTGTTGGTTTACCCAGTCTACGAACCGGAGTATCCAGTTCTACAGCAAGCTGTTCGTTTAGCGGAGAAACGGACGCTAAAAGACGCCTTAACATTCGAAGCAGCTAAAAGAGCCGCAAAAAATGCAGTCCGACTTCAAGAAATAACACAAAGACTGTGCAGTTCGTAACAACATGGATCTGAATATTATAACCGTGATATGACATGTTTGGACTGTCGGTTAAAATCCAACTTCTGACACCAATGCTGCGCGCTTAGGGATTCCGGCGACTGACTTTATATCTCTACAACAGAAACACAGGAATAGAATAATCAATTATTTTTATTAATCCGAATTACACCCGACCTATCCTGTCAAATTCTAAATTGTTTATCTTCTTTTTTCTGGGACTTCTTATATCATTCATGTAATTTTTATAGTACTGTCGTTGAATGAAATGGCACAGTGGCTGCAATTGGTCGCACAATTCATATAACACTATGATAACGCCAAAGCTCCTTGGATTACTCTTTGAAGCGAATGGTTAGCTATGACAGTAGGGAGACACATATGCCGTATTTGATTTTATTTCTTGAAGCACTAATATTAGGCCTAGTGGCCACTAAAATCTTCTGTTTGCTTCGAATCGGCCATATTAGACACCCGACCATACCCACACCTGTCATCGAGAATTTTTTCCTGTTCGTATAAATGAACGACTCAAGTACTTTAAACGTACAGTACGTTTACAGTACGTACGGACGTCATTAATATGCGGTGCAGAGCTTTGAGATACAGTACAATAAGGTTTTTTTTCGTTCACTGGCTGCTTAAAACAATCGAAAGAGCAACTTGCTGTCTGCGACCTCGATTCTTCTCCTGCATTTACACTTGCATAGTGGAGCCAACCTTGCTGTAGTTTAGTGGCCAGCGATACTTAAGGCTGTAAATCAGAGGATGGTGGAGAGGGTACGTAGGTTAGCAGGATTATTGATAACGGGCTCGCTCCATTCCACCCCACCCAAAGCACTGCGAGTACTACTTCGCTGGCTTCCTAACGATCTGTTTGCCTTGCAGCACTCAGACTGAGCAGCGGTAAGACTACATTGTTGTGTCTTCTGATCTAGCACAGATTTGAGTCATGCCTAAATGTTGGTGCAGGGTATGATATTAAATATAGCATTGCCCAACCAGCTCTGGTTCGAGAGTTTGGAACACAGATCAAAAAACAAAGATGAGTGGACATGGGAAAAGCCCTAGCAACAGAGGTTGAAGATATGTATACCGATGAATCCAAACTGAACCACAGAGTGGGATGTGGTGTATGTTTTTTAATGATTTAAATATAAAAGCCCTTTTACGCATACCGAACCACTGCAGAGACTTTCCAGTGGAAGCGATTCTCGAAATAGCCGACTGGATTTTATGTAATCAGATATTTCGCAAGAATATCTGTGTTTTCAATACCAGTCAATCGAATATAAAGTCCCTTCTTGGAGTTAACGCCTTCTCGAAACTAGCCCTCAAATACCGATCATCTTTTAAAAAGATGTTGAAACATTCAACCGTGCAGCTTTTTCGGGGTGCCAAGAGATAGTAACATTAAAGGGAACCCCACGCTTTTGCCGGAGGTATCTTACCGTTTCCCGATGTGAATAAGCTGTTTTAACTAGATATTGTTCGTTTGGCAGGCATACATCGTACTTTGCCGCAGCACTTCTTTGCCTCTTGTGCAAGAAAGCTGTTTCTTGGGCTATACTTCTACGAACGGGTCATTCTTCAACTTGGGTCATACTTCTTCGAACCTGAAGAGGATCATACAGTTCTTTAAGGACGCGGGGTAGCTCTCAGCTTAGAATGAGTTGACCGTTATACGCCATACGGAATGCGATATCACAATGAACCCTTGTGTACCTAAGTTTTCTTTTTCCGGGATATACCTGGAGGTGGTAGCCTCAAAACCTACATACTTAGGAGCTCGTTGTGGCTTTATGAGATAATGGTTTTTACTGGACTGCTCTAATCGAAATTTCGCTATAATAGTGAACCATATTCTGCAGATGCAGATCGACACTTTAATAAATGAAATCGCATCACTTGTATGCATAAACCAACCAACTATCTCTGAGATCGAGTAATATAACTTTTGCTACAAAGAATGTTCATTTCTTCAAAAGATAGTCCCATAAAAATACTTAATTTCGCTTTTAATACTGAAATGAAAACGGACGATAAGAATTTGTAAAATCAAGGCAAATAAGTATATCAAAAATTTACATTTAACACTTCGGCCAATCAAACTGTAAACAGCATCAGACGGCAATTACTCGGCTCAGACACATATTGAAAGTGTCATATAATTTCCACCTTCAAATGCACTCACATGCATCCGCCCAAGAATCTCGTTCGCCAACAAACAATTTCAAGTTTTTCATTTTTTACCGTCTGATACCTGATCCAAATTTATTGTCAATGCACTCGAGATAAGTGAATTTTGATTAACGACATTCGAAAACATTGTCGCTACCCACGACGACATGCAATGAACTTGTGTAAATAGCACCATTATTTGCTGTAAATGCAATAATTCTTCATCGGATCCAATCTCTGTATCGAAACTAATCGAAATTTACGATTGGATCGAAAGTGTCTTGTCTGCTTCTATCTAGGACAGACGTTTCAGACAATTCCACTTCTTCATCATTTGAATAATTCAATCGTTACTGCAACCGTTGGCCGACAAATGCACGAAGAAAGTTGATGACTTGAATGACCTCTAATTCTTTGGAATTGTTTCCATAATCGGAAAATCCTTTTGTCGTTGAATGTCTTGCAATCGACGCGCACGAGAGTAATATCATAAATCAGAGCCGCATATATCAATTTATCAAGACTTACGGATACTCGTAACAATTGCTCCTAAGCTCATATCTGAACCGGAAAGGTGTTCGCCACTATCATGTCACTAACTGCTGCTTGGCTGCTACCAGAATGCTTGAGACAGCCATTTACACCCAGAAGGCCAGCTTATTCGTGTCTGGCTACACAATGGCCGATCTCGGGCCATATAATTAATAATAACTTCAAATTGGCTGAGATTTCGAGAAATGTTCACCTCGTATATCGCGGAGTGCATGGAACGTACGCCCTGGTACGATGCAACGGGAAAAGCCACGAGCGAAGATACAAGATACCGTGAAGTGGCAATCTTTCTGTTCGATTTTGCGGTTTATCTGGTAAAATAGACATTTTTATCGTTAGCATGGTATCTAAGGAAGTCCAGCGCGTAAGTGGTTTTTATCGCATTCGACTCAACATTGTGCCTAGGATGTAGGAAAGCATGCGAAGAGGCCACACAGAAGTGAAATCTTTTCATGATATTTATGGATATGATGTGGTCGGTTTACAAAACATTTATCGATGAAAGCATGTAAGTGCCACCAAATTTTTTCTTTCAGCAACTTTCTGTTAACTTTTTGCTGTTTTATCTAGGGAATAATGTTGTATATATAATTAAACAGAGGAGCCCCGCTTACTCAGTTAATTGAAGAAAGGAACGATTTAGGTCAGCATGTATTCAATGGACCCTGACTGGGCGATTTTCAAAATACTTAATTGCAGAGGATAAAGAAACACTTAGGCCCAGCGGCAGTTTCTTTTTTTTTTTTTTGTGAAAATCTGATATATTGTTGATTTGTCCGATTGTTCATTATTTTTGCATAAAAAAAGTCTGGCGCACATAGTCGTGCCGTGGTCTAAAATCTGGCTGGGGCCAGCGACCGAGAGGCTCAAAACAAGCGATAATTTTGTCTTCCGTAAGGTACAAGTACTGTTCATACAACTTAAATAATTTACTAATACATTATATGTTTATTAATTTATTCTTTGTTATTTGCTAATGCATAATGCATTATCAAATAAACTTCGTGTCTGTGAATACGTATGAGCTACTACCGTATACATATAATGTGAATGGTAAGTATGAATTACACATGAATTATCCATTAGCACTAAGAAATGAACGCTTGTAGGAATTATACCAGATTAGAATGGAAGTAATTAGAAATATAAACTATTTTTTCGTTAAGAAGCTAAATATATTTCAATTTATACTTGAAAAAGAGAACAGTTTACTTTCAAAATGTCTTTGAAGAAATTGGAATATATTAAACTTACAAGGAAGAAATTGATCTCTTATTTCAAATTTTTGTTACCTAGAAAACCTATGAAAAGCATAAATAATTTGCCAAGACTAAAAGTGCTGTAACTTACTCTTTTCGAGCCATTTGGTTTGCAAGGATATCTTTGCAGCCCTAACTGCTTGTCCGAGGCTAGATGGAATATCAAAACCTTTCAGACTTGTGCTTTTTGCTGTTTTCCGCTTTCGTGATCCTCTGGAAAATGTGAGATCCAGACAGTGCTTCTCTGCGAATGATTTAATTTTTTTCCCAAACTACATAAAAGTTTTCTCGCTCACTTAGTAGTGTTTTAACTGTTCCATTCACAAGATCCATCCCATCCCAAAGAGTTGAATTTTTAGTTTGGAAACATATGCTTAACATGTTCGTTATAAAAAGAACATAGTGAAAGAAGAAAAAATTTGAACATAGTGAAAGATGAAAGATCGCCAATGCAGAAACTGAGTTGTTGTATTTTCCTTCATTCATTTCTTTTTCTAAAGCCTCTTTTATAGTTCCGTAGCTATCGATCACATATTTGCAATTGTGAAATCTCATTGACTAACGAGTCGAGCTTAAACTTCTCATTTCAGGCTTTGTGTTTAAACCAACTGCCTCTTCAAGCTGCTTCAACTATTGATGTTGTGATGGCTTTGAAAGGTGTATGTAAAGGGATTCGATGACATTGAAAAAGGATGCATACGTTTCGATTGTGAAAAATGTGTGCATCACAACAAGGATAATTTTATGAGGTTGATAGTGTACAAATGTGGCTGCAAGGTGTTTTATCTTAATGAAGGTTTGGAAACCACCTTTTTGACTTGATATGACACTAGCACCATCATAAGACTGTCCAACAACAAGCAATTTGCTAAGTCCGTAACTGTCTAACAGGCTCAAAGTTATATCGACTAAATACAAGGCGTTTTTAGCTCCTGAAACATCTAGAAAATTTGACAAACACGGAGAGTTGTTCCTTTTTGTGGACCCTTGCTTCGTCTGCCATAATAGATATCAGTCCGCACTCTTTTATTTCAGCTGTCATGTCCTCGCGAACGATTTCAGCAATTGTTTTTACTAACTCATTTTCTGTTTTGCCACTACAGTAGTTCGCAACCTTGTTTTAAAATGTTTTTCAAAAATTAAATCATGCTTCGAGGATAATTCACAAGATTCCAAAAAAAAATCACGGTTATCACTGGGACCACTTTCATCATGTCCTCTGAAAGCAAGTCCTTGGCGACTGAGACACGTCGTAAGGTCGATAGCCTTTTCCAAATAATTTCGGTTCATCTTGACAATATTCCAAGACTGTTCAAGCACCATATCACTTACTGTCTTCCAAGCACTATTAGAGTTTTATTATTGTAGAGTTTTGATTATTGTATGCAATATGTCCTTGAAGACATTGTGGATCAGTTTTACTATCCGGATAATTTATCCGGATCGCGAAGTTTGGTTGAGCTGAAATTTTGATGTATTTTTGGCGACAATGCAAATTCTATGGAAAATTTCGCATTGTGATAACTACACACCGAGTCATCAGATCATCACGAAATTCACAAGAGGCATCAATGGGTATAAAAAATAAGTTTCTGTCGTTTTGAAATGTCTGGACAACCGTGTAGCTACCATAAGTACGTAAACACAAATCTTTCACACCATTGACTCTCTGGTATTTTTATCGGTATTTAGAATAAAATGCAAATGATTGATGAATTTGATACTATATTTATACAGTCAAATCTAAACTTCTAAAATTCCCAATCGGACAAAAATCGTAATTCTTCACCGAATTATTTGTATTTTTAGCACCTGGAACTTGCGTTTACGGTATCTCGCGATGCCAGCATCAACTTTTTTGTCCTGGAAATCGGTTCTAATAAATTTTCAAAAAATAATGATTTCGTAGTGAAAATAAACCGAAAATATTTCAATTTCAAAAAATTTTACACATTCGCGGAAGTTAGCTCCAAACACCTTTTTTTTCGTATAACTTCCAACGCGTTCAATGGATCAAAAGTTATAGGGTAAGTTATTTGAACGGGATGCAAATTCAGTATAGTCTTTTTTGTGGTGGTGTCAAAAGGTTTGCAGCAGCAATATTGGACTTTCCGAGCTATTCAGTATGGACTTTTTGACTCAAACTTAATAAGTATACCTTATCATACGCAAAAGTCAAAGAAACATGCTCTGGAATGGGACTGTGTTTGTTTTGATTAATGTAAGGTATGAATGTGCTAATTGTACATGATTCCATCAAGAAAGAGTAAGCGCAGCGAAAATTGCTCACAATAAACAACATTGTCTTGAATAGATAGCATAAAAATAGCAGGGATGCCATTTTTATTCTCCAAATGACCTCAAAAATTGTATTCTACGTTAGCCTACCATTTGAATACTCAGACTATGTTTTGTGAAAAACATAATTGCATAAAACACCAGTTTATAAAATTATTCTTATCTAAATACCTGTGTATTGCCTAGTAGAAATGAACAGATAATCTTAATTAAAAAAGGATATTTGGCGAGGCGCTTTTCGTCTTTTTCTTAACGTATAACTTGTCGAAATTAAATATTTTCTCGAGATAAGTCCCATAACATCGTAATTAATACAGCAAATAACACAGTTTCGATGTTATAAGTAGTGTGTATGCTTTGGTATAGGCTTACACTACTGCACGGTACAGCTCTTGCTGTAACAACAAAAACCAAAGAGGCGAAAACTTAAGTGTCTACTGTTAGAAATATTTATTTTTCTGGGAGGGGCCAAAATAGGGTCTGGGGGGGTCCCAGCCCCCCTGGCTCCCCCTACGGTGTGCCTATGCTGGCGCATCAGAACTGCTAGAAAACTGATTTTCGAAGAAATTGTCTTTGAGTGATAAAAAATGTGGGAAGACGTTATACACATTTTTGTAGTATCATATCAACCATTCCTTATCCAAAGCAACAAAACTCAACTATAACATAGATGATGGCAACACTTCAGTGCTGGTCATTCACCGAAGGGAAGCAATTGGTTCATATCCATGGTTGATTACACGTTCTGCAAATTTGTTACGTGTAATAGAACCCATCTATAAAAGCACCCAGGAATTAATAACGGGGATGTGAGAGTAAACATTCTGCATTGTTATGAAACTGAACGCTCACAGTCCTTCACTCAAAAACAAAGCATGCCAATATTTATCAGTAAAATAATAACATTCCCAGAGCTAAAAATATAATATTATTGAAAGTCGCTTAATTTAGAAGAATTGAACAGGTGTAAAATTCTGAAGCTTTTCCAGAATGAACATTTTGAGTTTATTTAACGAATATGTTATCAATTATTTTGACATAAGCACTTGAAAGGTTCAACATTCTCATTGTTGTCAATTATGCACCTTGCTCTTCTACGACGTTGTGGAATCTCGCAAATCGACCAACATCGACCTCATTCCCAATTTCCATGAAACTATTTCCTAAAGATTGTATTTGATCTTAAAATTTTGCAATTTTTTGAATATGGTACAGTATATTACTTTGTTTGAACTGTTAATACGTTACATGTTTTTATTTATGTTTTTTTAGAAGAAACATTAACCAGAAAAATAAACCGAAAATCTTTAACTAAAACAAAAAGCCCGCTCTCACTATTAACGGTCTGTCCGCCCAAATTAGAACTATCATTTTCAGTTATATATTCAAAGAGTTCTTTAAATTGCTCTTTATTATAGATAAAATGCTAAAATTAATCGACCAAATGTCCAACGTGTGTTTGGAGCGAATTTTGGAATAAATACAAATGAATAAATACAAAGGAATAAATACAAAGCAAGGAATAAATACAAAGCAAATATAATCATTGTTGTTGTTGAAAAACTAGTAATACATTGGGAAAAAATTTATATTCGCGTATACTATTGCATGATATTGGTAAAACAAAATTTTATTTGTGCGAAGCACAGAGCCGTCTTAGATAAATTTGGGGCCCTGGGCACTTTAAGATAAAAGTGGCCCCTAAGACAGAAGGCTATTAACAACAGGATATAGAAAAGGACAAGAGCAATTAAGCACAATTCTAGATATATTTATCTCTTATTTTTATACATTCAAAGTCACATTAAATCAATTATAATCCGGAAAAGTAACTTTTGAACCTTTTCAACGCAGGCTAGTAATTAAAAAGTCTATGTTAATTGAAGGGGTACTTTTCTAGATTTTAGACAAGCAAAATCATTAGTCACTTTTTCAAAGTTTATTTCTTTGAGCACATCACATTATATAAACATCAGCGACAAACTGGTCAATTTTTCTTGAAGCATTGTGCTTCTTAATACATTTTTTATTCTTTTCAATTTTGAGAAGGAGTGTCCCCCACTGCAGTTAATTACCATCATGCTTAAAAAGATTCTCAATGCAATTTCTACATTTGGAAACGTGTCTTCAAATTTTTCTTCTATATTCCTGAAATACTAATAGCTTCTTCATTTTCACTAGTCTGAACACTTTTCAAGTATTCTGCTAAATGCAGACATTCCATTTCTAACTCTTTCTCGCTAACGTCGCTATGATCGATTTTAGTGAATTCTTTACAACTTTGTCTCCGCTCCTCGGGACTCAAAGCTTTCAAGCGATATAAAAAATCGAACCGATGACCTATTTCGTTGAGAGTATCAATTCTGGGAATAAAAGTTTCTCTTTCCCATTTAGTTGGACTGATGGCTCAGAGCTATCAAATAATGCCTGACATGAGCTTCTACCTCTTATTCTTTGAAATAGGTCCTTGTAGTCATACTCTGGATTTTTCTCTTTGGCGCACGATTCAAATTCATCAAATATATCCGTTAATAATAAAACCATCAAGTGAAGCTAACAAATTAGTTGCAGAGTCCATTGTTATAGTTTTTTTTCTGAAGATAAATAAGAGCTTGTTTTATCTATTCTTTCCAATATGTTGTTCAAAATTTTTGCCAGTAAAATAAATTACAGGTTTTTCATTTTTTTGGACAAACTAAGAGCTTCGTGCTTAGTCAACGCTAATCGACGACAGTCAACGCTAATCGAAAAATATTTAGCTAATTCAACGTGATTTATAGTTTGCCTATGTGCAGTGCTATTTTCATTATGTAAAATTATGTGATTATTGTGTTTCCAATCATTACATCCAACCAGAGATCACAGGTTTACAAGAGAAAGGTTCAATAAGCAGCAAGAAAAACAAAATACAGATTTCTTCGAAGACGAATACAGCAGCCAATTTCTTTCAACACTTTCATTGTTCTTTTATTTCTTCTGCCAGTCCTTATGCATTTACTCGCGGGTATAGGCTTGAGCATCACTGGTTTATTCATTCACAAGTAATTTAGGAAAATCACATACTAGAAAGCAGATAGAGTTGCCAGTGTTAGGCCCCTGGTTCATGAGATTACTATAAAAGCAGATAGATAATTATTAAGTATAGTCAGATAATTATAGTTTAATTTTCGCAAAATAAATCTGCTTATCGTTTGGTGATCTGGAAATAAGGGGCCCATAGATCACGGGGCCCTGGGCACGTGGCCAGTGTGTCCATGCGCACAGATGGCCCTGGCGAAGCAATTTATAAATATTGTGGTTTTATAAATTTCTTGTATAAGTGTTTGCAATCCAATTGTTTTGCCAGATATTATAGAGGCTCTTCATAGCTTTAAACTTTAGGGCAATATGCAAAACAATTTTAAATGAACGGGCCGCAGTTTGGTTATCAGAAAAATTTATAAGATTTATGAAAGTTTTAAAAAAGTAATAGAGAAAGAATTAATGTAACCAAAGGCTGTTGAAAGCTGTGGACGATATGATATATTGGTTGTTTTATGTAATATTAGGCGTGTTTTTTTGCTCCGATGCAGAGCAGAGTACAACTATGCCGCAAAAACAACGATCTAGTATAAAACAGCAGTGCATTCGCTAAGACTGACATAGGTTGCTGTATTTGCTGTGGTACCACTCAACAGATCAAAATAAAGGGAGAAAATAACGAATATACACTACCACAATCGATAGACACTAGCAAAAGGACTAACTTTTAACTTTCTACACATTATGCGAGCTTTTTTTAATTTACTAACTACCAAAACATTCAACTTAACCTTCAAAAAACCAAAGCCATCTCACAGAAAAAAGACAACTTCGTATGAGCTTTTCTTTTTTCTATCAGCACATTCTATACTTCAGCACGTGAACTACCTATGACGAATACAATTTCTGTACTAGTGAATTCACTAGTGCAGGAGTGTTGTTAGGTGCGTTTTTTTGCTCCGGCACAGAGCAGAATAGAACTATGCCACAAAAACAACGATCTAGTATAAAACAACAGTGCTTTCGCTAAGACTGACATAGGTTGCTGCATTTGCTGTGGTACCACACAACAGCTGAAAATAAAGAAAAAAAATAACGAATATACACTACCACAATCGATAGAAAATAGAAAAAGAACTAACAGAAAATTATTTCTTTTAGCTTTTTATACACTATGAGTGCTTTTTCTAATTTCCTAACTACCAAAACATTCAACATAACCATGAAAAACCCAAAGCCACCTCACAGAAAAAAAAAACTTCTCATGAGCTTTTCTTTTTTCCATCAGCACATTCTACACTTCAACACGTGAACTACAAATGAGGAACAGAATTTATGTACTAGTGAATTCACTGGGACAGGATTGTTGTTGTTTCCAATGCATATATCATATTCTCTACTGGATAGAGGAGCAAAAAAAAAACACGCCTATTATTGCTAGGAATTCGCTTTGCTGAATTTAGTTACAAATCTCTTTTAATATTTTTGTAAAAACTACTCATGAGATCGTTTTGAATATAATTAGACGTTCTGGAAATAACATTTGCTTGGTCCAGATGAGGTCGCAAGTATTGGTTATGTACTGTCAAAAGATTTATTGTCTTTAGGTGATTTTCCACTATTGCAAAAATCCACATTTTAATTGTATGTAGTGTTTGTTCTTGACATCCTAAATGGTACACAATGTATATTAGAATCCTCGTTATTTCTCTATTTCTCCTAACTTTGAGCAATATCACTGACTACTTAGATATGCTACTTAGCAATTCTTCAATTCTTGGGCCGAAACTGAGCTTTGGAAAGTAAAAGGACTAATTGGAAATGACAAATGCTTTTTGTATCATGCTTTTTCACATCTTTAGCATAATTTAAATTACAAAATCCGACAGTTCACCGCTCGTTTGAATCGTTTGAAGTTAACACACATGGCCAGAAAAATTATTTTTGTTTGATATTACAACCAGTAATCCGTTCCGAGTTTTTCATTTATTAATTTTGCAATCAAACTGTCGAGTACATCTCTTTGCTAAAGAGACTATTTACGAATTCAGTTTCGATCGATCCTTGTTGATGATGTCCTTTTTTCAGCAAATTACCAAGATCCAAAGATAAATTGAATAAGTTTACGAATTATAAAATTTTGACTTGCAGAACAAATAAACACATTCACCTATTTTAACATTTCAAATATCAATCAAAAAAAAATCATGCACTTTTTTTAATTTTACAGTAATTTTACACATTCAATTCTACACAATTATAGTCTGAAGGTTCACCTATTATTACCGTGCAATATTATTACTAAATTCTATATGCTGTTAGTGACTAAAGGCCTTCACCAATTAAGAACACCATCACAAAAATTTCAATATAAAATTGCACATACATAAAACATGTCATAATATAAATCAAAAATAAAGCACATGAAATATCGTCTTGTCGAAAAAACAGCCTCTGGCAGCCCTTGCCACATCTCGTAACTTAAATTCGATCACAGCAAGCATCCGCTCTGAGTCTCTCTCTTGAGAAGATAATTTCCCCTAGGAAGCAAATTCTTCATTGCTTCCAAACAGATCGTATAAGCACATTTTGTTCAATGACGTCACAGTCTAGTCTATATGCAGTCAAATAAACGCTCGAAGATGCAATTTCTACGTTGCTTCCATGAGCTGGTTGTTCTCTTTCAATCTCTGGTGCTACCACATCAGCTGTGTGAGATGATCACAATCTGTTTTCGGGAATTTTTTTTAAAAACTGTTTACATACGATTTTTTCACCATTTCAAAAAAACGATGAATTGAAACTTTATGTCAGCCAAATGTAAGGAAATCAATGCTTACCTTGCTTTCATGAAAGCCACTCCACTGGATTTTGAGTAGAGTAGACCGAGGCGAATCGGATTACAGGACGAATCGGATCAAAATAAGAAATCTGTTGATAATTCAAATATCGCATTTACATAGAACGCACTCAGCCGGCGTTTTGCGTCTCTCCTCTCACCCCGCACCTCCCGACATAGGCAGTATTTCGATCGCGCTTGTGAATCAGTGTCGACGCCGCTCGTTAGCGACTCGGTCGTTTGTGTGTGCCGCAATTTTGGCGCTCATCTAAGGTACGTACTTACGATTTCTTTGTGTCATATTACGGATTTGTGTTAAAACTAAACTACATTGGTTTATATTGTTAAGCAAGGTGTCTATATTAGAGAACCAATTTGCTTTTAAGTATGATCTTAGAGGTTAACGTCTAAAATATTTATTTCAAAAGTCTTGATTATGGGGCTAATCGGATCATATCGTCAGGGACGAATTGGATCACACTTTCAAACTGATTTATTACATGTTTGAGGCTATTGATTCATATTTATTTCATTGTAGATGGTTCGCATGTACAAAAAAAGACTGATACCGGAGAATGGTCTCAAGAAAAAATGAAAGAGGCTGTAAATAAAGTCCAGAACAAAGAGTTGACCTTACGTAAGGCTGCTGAGATTTTCGCAGTACTGTTCACGAGCTTACAGAGAAGAGTTACTTTATCCAGGGGTATTATTAAGCGTCGAGGTGGACAGCCAGCTTTAGATGAGAACGCAGAAAAGAAGTTAGCTGACCGGTTATTGCACTTGACAAGTCATGGCTTCGGAATTAAACCCAAAGCGGTACCTAAGTACGCGTTTGAATTTGCAGAACGTCAAAGCATAAAACACAAATTTGACAGAAGTGCTGGAATGGCTGGCCAAGACTGGTATCATCGCTTCATGCAAAGAAATAAAAAATTAACTATTCGGAAGCCGGAGGGTCTGTCAAGAGCAAAGATTGATGGTATGAAGAAGGAAAAAGTAGCAGAATTCTTTAATACTTTGGAAACAGTAGTAGATAACAACGATTTAAGAGGAAGACTTGAAACTGTATACAATGTTGATGAAACGGGAATGCCGCTTAGTAACCGCCCACCCAACATTATAGTTCAAAAAGGTGCTAAAGATGTTATCAGCATGACTAGTGTTGAACGAGGTGAAAATGTAACCGTTCTAACCTGTATGAATGCAGCAGGACAGTACATACCTCCATTTGTTCTATTCAAAGGTGTGCGTAAGCGTGACGATTTTCTCCTAGGTATGCCACCTGGTACTGAAGTTGCCATGACAGAAAACGGCTGGGTCACCGAAAAAGCTTTTAAGTTGTGGCTGCAACATTTCAATCGCTATCGGACCCCAGGAAAAGTAGTTCTAATTTTGGATGGACACACGTCTCACACCAGCTGCTCAGTGGTAGACTTGTGTGACTCTTTCGAAATTGAACTTTTACTTCTTCCTCCACACACATCACATGCCCTGCAACCGCTTGATGTATCGTTTTTCAAACCGCTCAAAACCTATTATCACCAACAAGCTACAGCATGGCAACATTCAAGGAATCACAAAAGTCGCTTTCGGAGCACTTTTCAAACGGGCTTGGAATCAGGCTGCCACTGTTGGGAATGCTACCATATATATGTGAATTATGTGCCGATAATTAAAATTGATATCATTATTAATTTTTTACTGATTCCAAAGCTATAGTGTTAAGAAACTTAAAATTTGGTTACATGTTGTGTACGATCCGATTCACCCCGAATATTGGGGCGATTCGCATATTTTTCTTTTTTTAGTTTTTAATAGCTAATTAAGAGAATATATGTATGATTTAAGTTTTCAAATGTTTATTTCTTAGCTGATTGTTACTTCTTACGTTTTTATCAATAAAAATAACATTATATAAAACTTTAGTATGATTTGCTCAACCTCAAAGAAAAAGTGATCCGATTCGCCTCGGTCTACTCTACATTTAACGGTATTTTTTGTAGGAATTACAAATAATTTCAGGTTTTGGATCACCAGTGAAAAATTTTGCGTTAAAGTTGTGAAATTTGTTTCTTTTCCTGCTTTTTCGATATTTATCTTAAAGTAACCATTCAACATTTTTAATTAAATGCAAAAGCACCATCATTTATTACTAAAGTAGCATAAAAAACAAGTTTTTTGTTCTTGCTGAGAGTTTGTGCCTTAATTTTTTTTAAAAAAAAAGTTGAGAAGCTAAGTGGGTAAATTACTGGCTTTTTGTGTGTGGGGTCCCTGGTGGGGTCGAATCAGGTTCGTGCGAATTACCCAGTGAGGTAGTAGAAATTGTGTAGACATGCCCATAAGATTTACATTGAAGGGGATGGTAGTAAATTTTTTCCCGTTCATTGTCATATCTTGTCAAATCCAAGTAGTTCCTCTCCAATTTGACAATGAACGGAATTGCTACTTTAACATGCTTTATGTGCGAGAGAATCGAAGGGGCTAATGGTGGAAAGTTATACCGTCGATGCCGTCTCCACTTTTACTACCTCCCACCGGGGCTCGATTGGCAATTTACTCTGCCATTTCCGATGGCAACGACTGTCAAATTTTGGTATGCCATCTGTGCGTGGGCAATCTCATGGCATGCAATATCATTTCGAAAATGCCTCTGAGCGAGAAGGACATGCGTTGTATCTGAGCGTCAAATGCTCTTAAGGAGTTATTTGAAGTGCAGAGCGAAGAAATTTCCCAATTTCCCAGCATTTCATACTCTGTAGACTATTTTCATTGCTCCACAAAATTTAAAAACCCCTTTGAATTCAGAATCCCTACATTTTCTTATAAGAAATAAACCAGACCAACGGTTCATACCATATTGCCTACCATTTATGGCAGACCATAAAATATTGCATACCATAGGCTGCCTCCACTGGCAATTTCAAATGTTATGCCATGGGAAATTGCTAGTGGAGGCGGCCTGTCACTGGAATTACCACGCACCGAGCTTTGAGTTCATTTAACTCTGAATAGGTACCTGTGTTATCAGGGGTAAAGGGAGTCGTAAAACTTATCACTCCACACTCGTATTCACATTGATTGTAAATTTTTAATGAAGCTCTCTACCAGCTCCAACACCTAAACCCAACAAGGGTTGTCGTGGTATTACTTTACAGTATTCAGCAGACATATTGGTCTATAAGGTTAGCAATAGGTTTATTTAACTTGAACAGGAGAATCAATTTTTATTGCTTGCTTGAGGAAAACGTTTTTGTTTAGGTAGCGGAGACCGAGGAAGGTTGTGACAATTTTTACGTTAACTAACATAAGTCATCTAATATTGCTGGTACGTCTATGAGCTCTTTTATGGAAGAAAGCTAATTTAATACGATATTTAAATTAAATATAAAAGGAAACAAAAAAAGTAAGATCCATGAGAAAATTGACATTAAATGAAGTAGTCCTCAATGTCACAACTCTCCTAGTACCACGGTAAGTTGTGACAAAGTTCGAGGTAAGTTGTGACCGGGCTCGAGGTAACTTGTTTTTGATGGGCGAGTCAGTAAGAACAGCGGAATTGATCTTACTTCTATTTGGTTGGTTGCCTTTTCTTGGAGGTACTTTTGGCAGTGGCCCGAGCACTTTCGGTGAAAATAAATTAGATTTAATGTGGCTTAGATTAAGAGATTTAGTTGTGGACGCAATTGGTTCCAAGTTTGTTGGTGGTGGATTATAAGCTTGGGATGTGGGGGCAACAGGTTCTATTTCTGGAGGCTGCGCATTACAGATGAGAGATCTGGAGACAACGGAGTCAGCGTTTACGTGCTATGGATGCTAAGATGTGGAAGCAACTGGTGCAAAGCTATCGTATAGAAGGCTGCGGTTCCTGAATGCAGAGGCAACAGGATCTATGTTTTCGGATCTGATAACATCATTCAACAGTATGTATAGACTGGAAGAACTGTTCTTGTATGTTTGGAGTAACTGTTCTTCCTTGTTGATCTGCAGTCAATTCTCGATCTGACATTGGATCGGTCCAAACTCGATCAGCAAATTGTTCAGGCCAAGTTTCTGTAGCTGCAAAACCAACGCTGATGTTCCTTGCCGTGATCGTTACGTCAAATGCAGTTTTTTCTATTGAAGGAATATCATGCATGGACGTAACATTTCCAGTATTTGAGCACATCCAATTGTTACTTGCATTATTAATAGCCTTTTTGAGAGAACCTTAAATGGCACGATCCATTGGTTGTAGTTTTTTACTACAGCAAGTGGGAAACGTCAGTAAGATTATGCCATTTTCTCTGCAAAACTCGATGTTTTTTAAAGCCACGTGTGACGAATGGTTTTCTAGTAATAACAAAGCTTTTTGTTCTTTTGACGGTCTGACATGGT
Source organism: Nemotelus nigrinus (assembly GCA_947369275.1). Lineage (NCBI taxonomy): Eukaryota > Metazoa > Arthropoda > Insecta > Diptera > Stratiomyidae > Nemotelus > Nemotelus nigrinus. The sequence continues at coordinate 53,693,893 of OX376372.1, forward strand.
TCTTGAAGTGTTCCACAACAGAAAATCATTCTCTGGCATCCATTCTGAGCCGTTAGCTGTTAAGTTAGCTAAAGTTAGCTAAATATCTTTTTCCGGAAACTTTATGTATGTTAAAGACACATGTATAGTTGGAGAAAAATATCGCCACATTTGTTTGATTGAAGCTCGTTGCCCAAGCCATACTTGTTGCTTGAGCCAATCTTAGTGATAAATTTGGATCTCACTCCATAAATAGCTTAAGCCATACCTCTCCAGCCATTTTTTTTTCTCTTCCCAAGGCGCCGGAAGCTTCTTATTATGCTTATATGCTTATTTGTACGCCAAGTTTTTCGTTTCTTTAGTAGTAAAGCCATAATTTGAAGCCACACAAGTCAACAAATACTCGCATAGTATATTTTCTTCATCTTTGGTGAAGACTGTTGGACAAGCATACCAAATAGATGGTGCTTTTTCCGATTCATTGGCCTCGTAAGCTTTTTCCTTCTTAATATATCTTTGGCGCGATATGTAGCTCAAACCGTAAGAGGAGACATTATTTCTAAGATTGTTTCCACCTAATATAACCTCCTCATAAGCTAGTTCATATATTTCGATACTAGACACAGCTCTATTAGTTTTTCTTGCATATTTATTTGGAATTCAAAATAAATGCATAAAAATTAAAATAGGTGGGTAAAGCATGCAAACCTCCACCACAAAGTATGTTGCCGAAAATAAATTTGCTTCAAATTAGGAGAGTTGTGACAAGCTGTCACAGCTCTCCTAGGAGCAAAAAAACATGCGTCGATCAGAATAATGGCTCATAACCTAACAAATATGAAGCAAACCAGAAAAGCTATATCAAGGTATGAAACTAGAATAGACACTGCATATCAGTAAAAATATCACAACAGCACTAGTAATACGTATATAAAATAATAGAACACTGAATTATTGACCAAAAACTTACTTTTGGCATTTTTTTTTACTACGATGTCGTATTGACACTACCACTATCAGTGCCGGCCTGCGCGAAATAACATGTAATAGCTCATCAAAAAAGCAATAAATGAGCAGTGTTGATAGCTCTCTAGCTATCATAGGCTCCGAGAAATCGAGTATGTCATAACTCTCCTCTGTCACAACCCTCCTCGGTCTCCCCTACGCTGTAGACACATCGGCATAGGCTCTTGGTATATTTTTGATCGTAGACTTATATGCTTTATTGGGTGCCACATATCAGGCCAAGCGCTATATTGTAACCGATTTTTTGTATAGCGTCCTTCCTATATCAACAGCAGACTTTTATCTCAATGCTGTGGGAAGAAGATTGTGACCATTAGCTGGAGTATTTTTTTGCACGTCATTTGTGGAGAACTATTCGCTTACTTGTGTACATAACAGCTTTGCGCTCCATCTTATGGATTAGAATTCTTTCATTAAATAAAGACTTTCATTTTCAATAAACATATAAACTCATACATATGTCATCCCAGTGAATGATGTCCGTGCAGATTACAAGCATTCAATGAAATCATCTTCAACTCGTCTCATTCAAAAAGCTTATGTTGAATACAGTACGGTGTGCTTGTATAACTGAGCCCGATTATTTCCTCGATAATTTTTCAGCTAGCTAAACATTAAATGTTCTTTGCCAACTTCAAAACAACCCGCTTTTGATTAACGGTGATGTTCATCTATATCGTGACAACGTTTAGTATTTCATACAGCTAAGCCTTGCCTAAGTGCCTTACAGTCAGCCACGTTCACTTTCGATTTTCATGATAAATCCTCGAACCAAACCATAAATTCACCACAAACGTCTAATTTTTCATCACTGCGAATTCCTTTTGCACTCGAACCGCAATCGGCTTACAGTGATATCTCAATCACCCAAACTGCACACTATGGGACTAAGATCGGTATCTGCAGGTGTTTGGTTTTTCTCAATTAGGCGAAAATGTTTGGGCTTAAGTGGAAAACCAGAAAGACAACTGCAATTCGAACCGTAATTTATTTTAAAATCCAACCGAAATCTTTAGAAACTGAATGTTGTTTCTCTAACGAACGAAACTGAAGACAACATGTTTGAAATTAAATATTAATTGCAATCAGCGGATCTGAAGTATTAAGCGAACTGCCATCCAAGAAAATCTTAAATGATAGTAAATTAGCATTTTAGTATTCCAATGCAAGTGCGACAAATTCACACGATAAGCCGCCAATAAGACCACGATTACCTATTGGTCTAGCGCTATATAATCCGCTCGGATTTACATTCTGTAAATTATGAAATTTATAAGACAGTCGCAGGCGATCATAAAGCTGTGACTGGGAGCAAAAAATATGCATACAAGCGCCGGAGTTAAGCGTTTAAGTGCGATGTTTAAATTACAGGTTTTAAAGTATGCAACATGCGTCGAACGCTAATTTATAATATTTACTTTAAATAGCTCAGGGGTTTAATTCGATCGTAGTCGGAGGGCCATATCAGTTTTTACGTGGAATTTCGATTTCGGCTGGACTGTGAAATACTCCCATAGATATTTTCAGTGTAAAATATGTTTATTATTATTATACTTCATTAATCAATATATATTTGGCCAACATATATGGAAATGAGACAAATTCCAAGGAGTCTCAAACGGATTGTAATGTTTTTTTTCTATGAAATAACAGCTTACGTCTATTCCACATTTTACAAAAAGAAAGTTGGGAAATAATTTTATTTTAGGACATCCAGCAAACCCTTTGCCACCTCAATGATTTTGGTCCGGAAACCATTTGTTTATTGCCTCTGATTAATCTGATATCCCATCGTTCGAGTGTTGCAGGCGATCGTAACAAGTGCAACTGGAAGATACTTGTCGCCAAACGATTGGCGTGTGGTTGCACATTTAATACGTTCTGCACGGCATACCTTGAATGTTAAACTTATTTTAAGAGATTCTATTTACATATATAGTTGGGAACTTGTGATTTCTTGTATATTTAGCTGGAAATGCCATTATTGAAAATCTACTGTGGTCGATGCAGTGCCGCGATAAGATCTCGAAGACAGCATGAAATATTTTCATGGCCGAAACTTGCTTCCGAATGGTATTTATGGGTTCTGTTTGCGCGATGCATACGTAATTTGATGTTTGAACTTTTAATGAATTGCAGTCGCAAAGTAAATTATTTAATGTGAGCTCGATTTGCAGAGAATCGTGCTGTTTTGCAATATTGAATGTGAGAAAGCGAAGTGATTTGCATCAATAACGTATGATACAATATTGCAATAGAAAGGAAATAGAAACATTGTTTTATTCGAATTGTAATTAAAATAACGGGAATGTTTTTTGGTGTTTTGCAAACTATTTAATTTCAGCGAATCACGAGCTCACTTGAAACTCCGCCGATCGCAAGTCTAACTTGTGATTTGCCGGTCCCAAGCCCAGAGAAAGGAGGAGGGTTTGAGGCAACGAGGTAACTCTATCCTCAGTAAAACTTGCATAGTTGCAGCCTGATGGCTGAATTACACCTAAGCGTCTAAGGTCATTAGGGAGAATTAGCCACGTTGTCAGACCTGCAACATAGCTGTGTGAACTTTGGCACGAGGCAAGTCTCCTGAAGCAACTATCACCGAGGCCCCCCATGGAAATGGTTGAGCGATGTGCCGACAACTCATCCTTGTAAAAACTACCTCTGTCAAGAAACCTGGAAAAATAGCCTCGGATTGGACGGACCAACAACGACGACCACGCAAACGCACAACGGATTATTCTCTCGGAACCTAGAATGTACGCTCCCTGAACAAACCGGGGGCTGAAAAGGCCCTCAGGTCGAACAATACAAACTGAGCATTACTGCAGTCCAGGAAACAAATTGGTTAGGCTGCGAGATCAACGACAAGAAATCGCACACAATTTTTACAAGCGGCAAACCTTCGGGCCGCAAGGAGTTTGGAGTAGCATTTATAGTGAGTAAGCAGCTTAAGTCGCGCGTTACCGATTTCAAACCCTTAAACGAAAGGCTGTGTGCGATTCGCATCAAGGCGCGATTTTTCAACCTCTGGCTCATCAATGTGCACGCTCCCACCGAAGTACAAGAAGACTCTGTAAAAGACGAGTTCTATGCCTGCCTTGAAACTCTCTTCGACTCACTTCCATCAAATGACGTAAAAATGCTACTGGGAGATTTTAATCCAAAAGTCGGGAATGAAAGTTGGCATCGGGGGACCACTGGAGGACACAGCCTCCACGAAGAATGCAATGATAACGGCCATCGTCTATTTGACTTCGCTTGCAGCAGGAACCTTGTTGTAAGCTCAACTTGCTTTCCACACCGTCGCATTCACAAGCAGACCTGGAATTCTCCAGACGCACATACCGTCAACCAAATCGACCACGTCCTTATCAGCAAGATATGGGCGTCAAGTGTGATGGATGTTCGGTCGTACGGCGGAGGTAACTGTGACTCCGATCATTTCCTGGTGAAAACAACATACCGGTGCAGAATTTCCTCAGTGCACCAATCGAGATTCAGCCCTCCCAAAATTTTCGCGGTTGAGAATTTGCTGAACGATTATACGGCTCAGACATATACGACCATGCTTGAGGAAAGAATTTCACCAATGCTGCGCGACTCCAGCAACGTAGGTGTCCACGAGTTCTGGGAAGAGCTCAAAAACACAATCAAGAATGTGGCAGAAAACGTTGTAGGATACAAAGCCCGACGAGCGCGAAATGAATGGTTTGACGAAGAGTGCAGAAACTCACTTGACGCGAAGAACGAGGCCTACAGACAATGGGTCCAACGTGCAACCAGAGCCAAGAAGGAAAATTATGACGAGCTACGACGAATATCCAATAGAATAATTAGGCGTAAGAAACGGAAATACTTTGACGAGCAGTTGCTGAACATTAATGTAAACCTAGTTAGTAAGAACACCAGACAAGCGTACAGACTAGTAAACATGATCAAAAATGGCTACCAACCCAGGACAAGCCTCTGTAAGGACAAAGATGGAAGCATTATCAGCGACACCGAAATTATTAGCAAACGATGGGCGTCCTACTTCGAAGAGCTTCTGAATCCGCCATCAAACATCCTCGCAGCAGATGCTGAGCTCCATGACGATACCGTTGGACAGCCCCCATCCACACAATCTCCGACAGTAGAAGAAGTTGGTCTCGCCTTGCGTGCACTGAAAAGGAACAAAGCACCGGGCGCTGACGAGATACCAGCTGAGCTACTCAAGTCTGGTGGGGAGCGTTTATGAAGTGCGCTACATCAACTACTGCTGCGAATCTGGGAGACTGAGGTGATCCCAGACGATTGGCGCAGAAGCATCATCTGTCCCATACATAAAAAAGGAGATAAACTGCGGTGTGAGAATTACAGAGGCATCTCCTTAGTCTGTACGGCCTACAAAATCCTGTCAAAAATCCTGGAATATAGGATTAAACCGTTCGCGGAAGAAATCATTGGCGAATATCAAGGCGGTTTCAGATCTGGTCGCTCAACAATCGACCAGCTCTTCACGGTCAAGCTAATTTTGCAAAAGTGCTGGGAATACGACGTCGACGTATACCAAATCTTTGTCGACTTTAAACAAGCATATGACAGCATCAACCGAGGCGCTCTATATAGCATCATGCTGCAATTTGGTATACCGGCCAAATTAGTGAGACTTACAAAGTTGACAATGACCAACTCTGTCTCACAAGTCCGGATCCAGAACAGATTGACGGATCCTTTTGAAACTCTGGGTGGCCTGAAGCAGGGCGATGGAATAGCGCCCACGCTCTTCAACCTGGCACTTGAGTTCGCTATTCGAGCAATGAACCTGAGCACCAGCGGCATGCTACTTTTTAAGTCGACACAATTGGCAGCGTACGCGGATGACATTAACATCATGGCTCGAAAACTGACCGATGCAGAAGATCTTCTGTGTAGACTCGACACCGCAGCAAAGGAAGTTGGACTACGAATTAACGAGGACAAAACGAAAGTTATGATGCAATCTAGGACAAGGACGCCAGCGCACACGACCATCAACGTAGGGGACCTTTGCATCAAATTCGTGGACAACTTTGTGTACCTGGGTAGCAATCTATCGAGTGACGCCAACGAAACTGACGAAATCAAGCGACGGATACAACTAGCAAATAAGACTTTCTTCTCGGTCCTCCCTATAATGAAATCGAAATATGTGCACAGAAAGACTAAGCTCCGCGTTTATAAAACTATTATAAGACCTGTGCTGTGCTATGGCTGCGAAACATGGACCCTCACCCAAGCTTCTGAATACATGATCGATACTTTCGAACGGAAAGTTCTACGGCGGATTTTCGGGGCTATTCGCGACCGAGATAGATGGCGCATCCGGTACAACAATGAGTTGTACGAACTTTACGATGAGCTTGAAGTCTCAAAAATTGTCAAACTACAACGGTTGCAGTGGGCTGGGCACGTGCAACGCATGAATGACGATCGCATGCCAAAACGTGTCATGAACGCAAGACGAGTCGACGGAGCGAGGCCAAGAGGAAGACCAAGAGCTCGGTGGGAGGGCTCAGTGTATGCGGACGCCGAACAACTATTGGGGTTCCAAGATTGGAGGACGCGGTCACGTGACCGAGACAATTGGAGGAGTTCGATCCAGGCGGCCAAGGCCCGACATCGGGCTGTTGTGCCACGTTGATGATGATGACAAGCTCACTTGAGCTCACAAAATTTCTAGGTCCTTTCACAGCTGCTGTTCAAACATTGACATTTGGTTTCAATTTGCTTAAACATTAGCTTTAGTTTCCAAAAGCAAGACGAGGTAGACTTTTCCTTGGAGAATTTGCTCCGTACTCATTTCAAAAATTCGTGCCTGCACCCGTCACTGGTAATTACGTGCTCTATTATGCAGTTTAGGTTTAAGCTATAAAGTATATTTCCAGGATATGCAGTATTTCAATATTGCACATAGTTCGTTCTTGACCTTATCAAATTAACGTTGCTAACTCGTCTAGATTACAAAAGCAGCTTGTTCATAAAATCCCTTGATTACAGCAATTTCAATATGTGACCTAACTAAATCTCAGAGTTTACCACAATTCATACAATTACTTCAATTGATCCAATAGAAGTCGATTCATACCGAAAAATTTATTTCTTTCAATTAAAATTTATGTTTAATTTAAATGTTCAATATTTTCAGAACATAATGTTTTATCTGTTTATTTGTTTAGTCAAACAAATTCAATATCCTGATGGCTTGTATTTCTTACATACGATGTTTGATACATGACCATCGTTTTAGTATTGTATTTTTTACATACGATGTTTGATACCTGATCATCGTTTTAGACCCTGCTTCCTGAATCTTGTGCGATATGAAATACCATGACTCTTTCCCACGTTGGGCGCCATATAATAAATCGGTAGTTTTGTTAGAAATAAATGAATAACGGAATTTTTTTAACCAACAATGAAAACGCAGACTCAAAAACAAACCAATCCAATAGGTGAAAATACTTTCAGGTGAATTTAAGCTTAAATTATAAGTCTGAAGGCTACAATTTGCCTTGTATTCAAATGATTTTCAGTCAAGCTTTTATTCGTGTTTGTCGTTTATTAAAGCACTACAATAGCTACAATATTCTAAACAATTGTAATTTGCAGAATTTAAAGGTGCTATTTTCCAAATTTAATGGATATTTTATAGCAAGAACGTTAGTCTTTAAGTTAGGCAAAAATTTTCCTGAAATAGATGGTGAGAAAATAAAATCCTTAGAAACGGATTTATCATATTTTTCAGCTCCAGATTAATTTTTGGATTTTGGTCCTTTCCTATCTGTACAGATCGTATCACAAGAGTGTGTGCGCTATAAACAAAAACCAGTTCTAACTACATGGAAAGTGTTGACGCCATTTGATTGGCTGATGTTTTCTCTAATGCACGTTGCAGGTAACAGTTCAATTACATTGTAATATTGAGAGAAATCAGATATAATCAAAAAGCGTTCTGTGGACGCAAAGATACTTGAAGATGTGTTTTTGTCTTTGATCTCTAAAGTGCCAAAAATATCAATAATTGCTCCAGTGCGGTACATTAGAAAGCCAAACCAGAACTTTTTCATGTGGATTGACAATTTACCTGATAGAGACTTATCCACTGACGAAATCGAGGACCATCGTTGGGATATCCGAACAAAATTCCACTACGACGTTGATTCGTGCCCAAGATTTATTTATTTATTAATGTCCAAATCAACAGAAAAACTCCAATTATAGATTAGACATAACAAAAAAAAAAGAAAACAAATATATATATATATATATATATATATATATATATATATATATATATATATATATATATATATATATATATATATATATATATATATATATATATATATATATATATATATATATATATATATATATATATATACGCATATATATATATATATATATATATATATATACGCATATATATATATATATATATATATATATATATATATATATATATATATATAAACAAAGAAAAAAGGCACAATAATATGAGAGTTAAAAAGAGAAAAATCAAATAAAAAAGAAGAAAAAGAAAAATTAAAAATCAGTGAAATTCAGAAAGGAAAAGTAATCAAAAGCAAAATCGACCGAAAACAAAAGATTAAATTATGACATATTTCATGTACCTGATAGAACGTTATTTTTTTAAATATTTTTAAACATAGCTAATGTTCGAGGCAGAGGACCAAGCTTAAGGTTATTATGCTGTCGAGGCAAACGCAAAAGGGGAGAAAAGAAATAGGTGTCAGTACGGGCAAATGTAACATTAAATTTGAAAACTGTTATATTAGGACGGCCCGAATCTCTAACAGAAAGGTGAATGCTGGGGTCCACCAATATACAGCCGTTGAAAAGTTTATACAGGAGGCACTCGTCGAGGAATACTCTACGTGACTCAAGGGAAGGAATTTGAAGGATGGAGAGGCGCATACTGTAATCGCAATACGGAATATTGAACTTATAGAACAATGAGCGGGTGAATCTGCGTTGCACGGATTCAACCGCAGCAATCAAGTATGCGTAATGTGGACACCAAATTTGGCAACAGTATTCAAGAACACTACGAACGAAGCAAAAAGACAAATATAGAGGAGTGGAAAGATTAACAAAACGTTAAGAGGATCTAAAGATGAAGCCGGAAAAACGAGAAGCTTTGGCAGTGACGTGTAAAATATGTAAATCGAACTTTAACTTGGAATCGAAGATCACGCCAAGGTCCTTGAAACTAGCAACAACATTGAGAGGGGAGCCGAGGACACAGTAGGAGAAGAGAAGAGGGGATGTTTTGTGGGTGAAAGACATTCAAGGTGAGAGAATTCACTGCGCACCAGGTAGCCAAAGTATCCAAATCTTTCTGCAATAAGGAACAGTCACTAGCGGATTCTATCACTCTGAAAATTCTGAGATCATCAGCGTACAAAAGACAGGGTGAATTAAAGAGGGAAAGAAGATTGTTAACAAACAAAAGGAACAATAAAAGACCAAGAATAGATCCTTGTGGAACTCTTGAGGTAGGAAAAAAGGGTGTAGAAGAGCAAGAGTTCACAATCACAACACAAGAACGATCACAAACGTAGGAGGAGAACCAAGAAAAGAGGACACCAGAGAGACCAAACCCTACTAACTTTGACAGAAGAATAACGTGGTTCACAGAATCAAAAGCCTTGGCAAAGTCTGTATATAGGAAATCTACTTGCTTTTGCTTGTCGATTGCGGAAGCAACGGTGTTTGTAAAAAACAATAAGTTTGTAACCGTTGACTTACCTTTAACGAATCCATGTTGTTCACTGGCCAGCAAGGGCTGAATAAAAGGGTACACTCTATTGTAAACTACTCTTTCGAGGAGCTTACTAAAACATGGCAGAAGGGATATAGGACGGTAATTAGGGATGGAAGAAATATCACCAGCTTTATGAATGGGAAATATGTTGGCGGATTTCCAAAGGGCAGGACAGGTACCGGTGGAGATGCTAATGTTGAATTATTGACAGAGGAACACACAAAGAGGAAGAAAGTGATTTGGTAAAAAAATTCGGAATGCCGTCAACACCGAGGCGATCACTTCCATCGAGGAACAACATTAATGATTCCAAAGGATTAGTTAAAGCAGTAGAAAGCGTACGATCAAGCGTGGGAAAAAATGTTAAAGGCAAAGATCTACTGAGATGGGAGGTAAAGGAAGAAAAAAATTGAGCAAAGAGCTCGCAGGAATCCTGAGGTGAGGACGCATACTTATCATGAAGATACATGGGAGAAGGAATGCCAGAGGAGGTTTTAAGGGATTTGATATAAGACCAAAAAGGCTTAGGATCGTCGGAAGTAATAGAAATTTCGACATGCTCCAGGTAGGCTCGAATTGCGTCATTGGCTGCTTTTTTAGCAGCAGCCCGTAACCTTTGAAAATTCAAAAGGTCATTAAGAGAGCCAGACCTTTTGTATTTACTACGCGCCGCATCTTTGGCTCTAAGAGCAACCGCAACATCGACTGTGAACCATGGAGGATTGGAACTTCTTTTACAGCGGAAGGAAGGAGTATAGCAGGAAATTAAGTTGAAGAAGAGGGAATAAAATTTTGCAAGAGCATCATCCACACTTAGCCCTCTGAAGAATTTATACCAGTTAGTAGCATTGATTTCGTTGGACAAAGCGGAATAGTTTGCTTTTTTAAAATTAAAATGAAGAGTGGAAACAGATTTGACTTTAGACAAACGGTTAAGTGTTAATTCCATAAAAAGAGGACGATGATGAGGATCAGGTTGCACATACGGAGACAGAGAAGGACTCAAGCAAAAGGAAGAAGGGTCAATATTAGTTTGAACAAAATCCAGAATCCTGTTGTTAGTATTCGGTACGTTGTTAAATTGGGAAATAGAGCAAAGGGACATAAAGGAAGAAATAGCGAGAGAAATATTGCTAGAAGACAAAATATTTGAGAAAGTATCATCCCAAACAAGCGACGGCATATTAAAGTCACCACATAAAAATAAAGAAGCAGAAGGGAAGCGGTTATTAAGGTAGGACGAGAGTTCCGCGAAGAAACGTTCATATACCAGTACGGGGCTACTACAAGGAATGTAGATAGAGGAAACAAGCAGCACTACAGATGGTGAAGAAGAAAAACGGACAATCACACATTTGACCGGGTCGGGGGGAATGAAGTCACTGCAGAGCGTTCCATTCAGAGATTTGTAAAAAGCAATCAAAACACCACCTGCTGGTGAAATATTACACGCAGATCGATTCCGATCTCTACGAAAAACAGTGTGAAGTGGAAAGATTTCATTACTGTATATATCCCCAGACAACCAGGTCTCTGTAAGACAGACAATGTCATCAGACGCAATAACCGAGGAGATCTTTACATAATTAACCTTGGTCCTCATACCACGAACGTTCTGGTAGTAAATTTTAAGAGGTCGGTTCAAGCTCTGCTTGTTGATGAGTTTAGTTTCGAAAGCTCCACGATGAATTCGTGCGAACGTTTTCCCGAGATATTGTAATGAACTCCTTAACTAAGGTGCCAGGATTCCAGAAATTGATTTGGAGAGCCTTTTCCGAGCCACAAGGCAAAGTTATTCGAAACGAAGCGATGGTTTGGGTGTTCAGATTGTCCTTAGTCAATTTCGCGCACGTAAGAAGCGAAGGAACGTGGCCCAGCCTTACCAAAATATACGACTTTATGTCTTCAGCCTTTGTAGAGTATGCGAGCCGCGATACAAATACTTGTAACGGTGAACGCACAACTGTTAATAGAGGTTAATAGCGGTACGGGGAAGATCAGTCACCGGAACCGGTGTGATGGCCGATGGCTGACTCGTGCTCTTGTTAGCACTTGCGGATTTTGCCGGTGAGCAGACCACAATATCGTTAGTAAGCACGGTCGGAGACTTTACACGGCTGTCAGGCTGCAGACATTCCTGTGTGTTGAATGCGGCAGATTAAGGCATTAATAGTTGCGATGGCTGCAGCTGAGGCAGCAACTGAGGCTTCGAAGCAGTGAATTGAACCCGCGAACGAGTACGCATAGCTGTCGGGGAACCAGGTGGGCTCGGTAAAACACAGTCATTATTCAGCCCTCCGGATGAAGATGTTGAAGGTTGCTCAACGTTGGCAATATGGACCAGCAGATCAACCTCCTTGCTGGTGGATTGAAATTCTTCCGTTAATTTAGTAAGAGATCTCGCTAGCATATCGATGGCCGACTTAGCGGAACGAAGACGCGAAGCATAGGAAGCCATAGAATGCTTTCTGCATTTCACGCAGAACCAGTACACCCCCGAGTCTCGATTAGAGATCACATCAGTGCACTTTCCCGGCAGCGAAATACATTTCAAATGGAACGTCAGCGAACAAAAGCCAGCACACGTCACCATGGGTGAGGTATCGTTCTTGTCCAAGCAGCAAGCAGCATCACAGATTGCCATAATGTTCAATTAGTTGTGAATGTATTTACCACACAACGATTGAAAAGTGTCAATATTTCACACACGCTATACGCAAAGGGTTAAGGATAAATTGATAAATTGACCAAAAGTAGAAACTGTCCAAAAGTTTAAATTGTCCGAAAGCAGTAGTGGAATTGAAGCTTCGATAAAATTAAAGAAAGCACACGTTCACAAAGCACAAACTATGATCAAGCGCGCACACTTTCCGGATGATATGTATGAAATTTGATTTGTTGATGCGAAAGGAAATCTCTGTTAGCCTGATGACAATAAATAGACGACTGAATTGCTGCTGATGGCAAAATACTGCTCTTAACCCTGTTTTGTGCGAAATACACATTGAAAAACGAGTACAGTGGGCAACAGAGAACAGCAAACGCGATTTTTCAAAATGTCATTTTTATACGTATATAACAACACATATTCAGCACACCGTAAGAAGTCCTGTCAAAGACCATGTCTGGGGTGAATCAGTAAACATAGATTTGGTACTCTTTTTCTTTGTACTGGAATCCTGAACTCAAAGAGGATGGAAGAGATCTACCAAAGGTGTTTGCTGAAGTCCACCTATAAATAGTTTGACCCCGATCCGATCGTATTGATTCTTCAAGAGGTTTTCAAAATTAATATTTAAAACATCGCATTGATCCAAATGGAATCAGGAAAATTGTATCACGACAATAAGCTGCCCTGCACAGTCACCAGACATAATCGCGATCGAAAATGTCTGGGCTGCCATTAAGCTAAAGGCTCGTTAAAAAGATTGCCGCAAAAAGAACATGCTTCTCATCTTCTTGAGTAGCTTAGCATCATATGGTATTTATCACTGAGTGCACAGAAACTTTTCCGGTCAGACACGATCATCAGTTGAATCCATCTTCACACAAATTCTTGCGATTCATTTACTTGATACTCCAGGGTTTTGCATCGATGCCCGGATTCAGTTTAGCAAACATGCCAGTTATGTCACCTGCACTCTTGCGAAGACCAAAGATCAATCAATTGATACAAAAAGGTTTGGTGTTATCAGGACTCAAAATGGTGGCCAGTATTGAGTTTGGAACGATTCATGTGAGGTATTTCTTCGATATTTATTCGAGCAAGTGACTTTTGCGACGACTTCATATTCTGCGATGAGACGAAAATTATGTTGTACTACAATGATGGACCGACTAGAGTGTGGCACAAGCCTTTAACATCGTTGGAAAATCGAAATATCATTCCGACTTTAAAATTTCGTATGTTATCCGCTATGATTTCGGGGTGCTTCTCAAGCAGAGGAGTAGGAGACTAAGCATTCATCGAGTTAACCATAGACGCCCAACAATATTTGCATATCCTTAAAACATATTTGGCAAGCAGTGCGCAGAAATTCGGGTTTATGCATAACAACAAACCAAATTTTAAGTTTTACCAGGACAACGATCCCTAACATAAGGCGCACATGGTGTGAATGTGGCTCTTATGCAACTGCGGAAAAGTGCTGGATACGCCAGCCCAGAGTGCTGACTTAAATCTCATCGAAAATTTATGGGCCTACTTAGAAAAACAAGTCGCTAAAAGGCAACCAAAAAACCGAACTGCCTTAAAAACTGCGATTCTCGAAGAATGGCAAAAAACACCAACCACGTATGACCTGCAAAAGCTGATTCATTTAATGAAAAATCGGCTGCAATGCGTAGTAGATGCCAAAGGTGGCCACACCAAATATTAAATATACCAAATAATATTAAATATCCTGTAAATATGTAAATATTAAATACAATAATAATTTGTGTAAAGATTTTCTTGCCACTTTAAGAATTGCAATAATTGTTTTCGTTGGTCTTTTCGTTCTTTTTTTGCATTGACGCTGTGCTTTTTTTTTTGTATATATCGGTTGAAAATTATGTAAATAACTATAATTAAGAAAAAAAAATTCATTTACATAAATAAAAAGTAGTATTTGATAATTAGAAAGATCGAAAATTGAATTTTTTTCCTATGTGTAAACTCATTCTTGACAGACTGCATATTTATTTATGCTTTTGACAGCTGGAAATCAGATGATTTTCCAATTTTTCTAATAAATTTTATACATTTCTTGCAAGATAGTTCGACATGCAGTAAGAGTTAATGAACATTCATCCACAAATGATCATTTGGAGAACGTATTCAATAATGATATTAATGAGCATTAGACAAGACACACGTAATAGGTAATTATCATTAACATGTCGTCTGTCCAGGCTATTACGTTGGGCAGACGCGACTGCATCTGACAAGTACACAAAATGAAGAGACCACACTTGCTAGCAGTATTCTAGTGTGATATGTACTAACGACGTGAATAGACAAACACAAGTTGAGATATTAAGGAAGCTACGAGAACAACGAAGAGCAAATCCTGCCACTATTGACACTTTCGATGAAATAAATTGAGCATGCTGATCAAATTTTAGACAAGGATCAAAGATAACACCAAGGTTCTTATGTTAGTCTACATTCAGTAACATAATTCCGGAGAGGGTAGAATCAAAGTGAATGGGAATTGGTTTGTTAGTAAAGGATATAACAACACATCAAGGAATATTGAGGGAAAGAGAGTTAGCAGCACACCAATCACTCAAAGCAGAAACAGTATGTAGAAGCTTAAGGTCATCCACGTAGAGAAGAGAAGGGAAACGGAATTGAAACAACCAGGAATATCATTGATGAGCAATACGAATAGAAGCGGCCCAAGGTTGGAACCTTGGAGAACACCAGATATAGGATGAAAAGGGGAAGAAACGCAACCATTGAAGACAACACGACAAGTACGGTTGACAATAAAGGAGGAGAGCCAGGAATGAAGGTTTCCGAATATGCTGAAATCGCGGAGCTTGTCCAACAACACAGTATGTAGTACTTTGTCAAATGGCTTAGTGAAATTCGTGCAGATGACGTCAATTTGTTGTCCAGCACAAAAAAAGAGGTCCAAAAAAAGAGGTCAACGACCTCTTTTTGCCAAGAAAGATGGACATGACCACCAAAGCTAAATCCATTTGATATCAGACCCCAATGCGACCCATCCTGACTTAAGAATCCCCATCCTGGATTACGTACTCAAAGACTGTCATGGCTGGAGCGAAGATGTTCGAAAGAAGAATGCACTGCTTCTGCACAGACATGTTCTACAACCCGGTAACTATGAAGTGGCCGAAGAACCTTCTCGTATATCAGAAGCCGTGATTGAAGCCACTAAGGGACCGAGTGGTGGAATTAACGACATGACTCTATAGACAAACAGACGGACATGAGAATGCACTGATTCGGTCAATAGAGCATACAGGTGCCTCTAATGAGCCATTTATGTGCCCCGCAAAGATAGCATTGCAGCAGCGGCTCATGGATGCGCTTTTCAATTACATAAACCACCCAAAGAATTCAATACCTAGGCTAAGATTTATGTTATTAATTACGCTTAGTTATTGCGCTAAGTTGCTAAGAAAATTATTGCCAGGGTAGCTCCAGCTGCATTATAACCTGAGTAATACCATTAGATGAAAGAAAAAAAAAATTGTGCTGAAAATACATAAAACTAAATTAAACCAATCAGAGCCAACAGGCCAAAATAGAATAGCCTCTAGATTTCAAGTTTTCTTGTTAATTAAACTTTAAGTTATTTTATTTAATCTAAACTAAACAATATATAATGTACGATATATTAAAAATAAAAATATTTCAATAATATTTTCAATTCTTGTTGTCCAGCATCCGACGAACCAGCAACTTAGTTGACAAAATCGACCAAGTTTGTTGACGCGAGATGGCCTTTAATGAATCCATGTTGCTCAATGGAGAGCAAACGGTTAATTGTGTCAAGTACCCTGTTGTGGATGATTCGGTCGAACAAGTTCGGAAAACAGGTAAGAAGGAAAATAGGTCGGTAATTGGAAACAGTTTCACCACTCCCCAATTTGAGAATCGGAAATATGTTTGCAACTTTCCATACATAAGGAACAACACCAGTGGACAAGATTAGATCAAATAAAATAGAAAGATGAACACTTAAAGATGAATACAGAGACTTAAGAAATTCACAGGGAATACCATCAGGAACTTTGCTGGTTGTAGAGTCTAAAACGGATATTAAAGCTTCTATTTCAGAAGATCCAAAGGTTGACGAAAGGAAAGCAGCAAACAACTCAGAATTGTCTTTTGGAAAAGAGGCGACATCACCGTTCAACAAAAAGCTATCCGATAAGTGTTTTGATGTGTATTGTCACAGTATTAAGAAAAACTTATAAACTCTTCGGGACCACCGGTCACGTAACTAGAACAAACTGGAGTAGCTTTAGATGGGACAACAGCAGCCAGTAAAAATGTAGTCTTATAGTATCAATATTAATGCCTAGAATATTAATAAGTTGGATGAAGTATTTTTAAACATATCCAATTTCAATTCTTAAAAATTAAATTTTATGATAGCTACAAATGGCGTATTGAAAGTGTTGACCATTAGTCTGTTTAAATCAATCGCAAAGGCTAGCTATGAAACTAACTTCATTCAGATTCAATGTGTTCAATTGTGGTGTGATTAGTTACACAGCTCACGCAAACTAAATAAGCTCATTTCCTTGTGCTTTTAAACAATTGATCGAAATGCTGCCGGAGCCATTTTCCATAATTTTCACTTTTCATTAGCGAGATTTTATATCCCATTGCCTAACTATTCATATTCTCCTTTCTTTTTAGATTTTTGATGTTTCTCATTAGAACGATAATGCCTTACTTAGTCTTGTTCAACAAACAAACCGTTGCTCAAATTCAGAGAAGAAGCCAATCCATAAAAAAAACGAATCAGTATTTGAAAATTTATTTCACAATAACAATTTTCATATTAATTTGGTCGTAATTCAGAATTTACATCGTAAGATTTCAATTAAATTCGTGGCTTATCACATGAATTCTCTGAGATTGTTAAGCTTAGATTTAGTGTTATCGTCAAATACCCGTTTATAAATTTTACTAACGACTTAAAATCTAGCCTAGTTCTCATAAACAAACTCGAGAATTACTTGATTCTAAATTATTAAGACTAGTTTCCGCATAAGATCACAAGAAAACTGAATAGCGGTATCGTTTCATCTACACGAGTACCAACTTTCTAATGAAAACCAGTTCATTCACATACAACTCATATCGATCGGTATCGTTTCGTCTAATTTACATATCAAAGTGCATATGAGATAAGATATTAATTAGAATTTCATTCAACAGTTTTGATATATCGATTATGTAATTTGAGAAGAAAACAAGGAGTGCACTTTTATCACCTCGATCTGTAAAAAGATCGTAATTAATGAGTTTTACGGTGAGGTAGACTCAAAACGTTTGTTATGTTGATGTTGGAAATAGAGAAGAGACTTAGATGAATAGTACCTGTCGTAATGAAATTGAATTTAAATATCTTTCATTTGGCCCCTTAATTATTGATTTCAAGAATGGAAAGTATAAATTTCGATTAGGCAGACACCAAAATTTCGACAAATAATAAGATTCTATGGAATTAAGAAAAAAATATAAGTTATAGTTTCAAGCAAAAGTTTTGCTACATTATTATAATAATATATATAATAATAATTTTTATTCATTACATTGTACATAGGTAACTTGACTAAAGCGGCATTTAACATCAAATAACTTATACTTAGCGGCTATCCTATTTCGGTTTGCTGGCTCTTTTTGAATTTACATTTTTATTTGTTTATCATTCATTTCTCTTTCGGTTTACACTTATAAAATATTACCCAGGTAGTACAAGCTATATAATACTTAGCTATATAATACTTACATACTAACTTAATTTACTGAACTAAATCTAGCTTAAGTCTAAATACAATTAGCTTAGCCTACTTAGACCTAAACTTAACCTAGGTCTTAACTATCCTCTCCGATTCGTCGGAAGGCCAACATAATTGAACAGCATGTCCATGAGCCGCCGCTGTCCTGTTATTTCCGCCGGACGCATAAATGGCTCATTAGAGTCACTCGTACGTCCGATACCCCGGATCAGTCCGTTTTCATGTGCGTCTGTCTGTGCGTAAAACCTTGTCGTCAGTTCTACAACCCTAAGTGGCTCATGTCCTGTCTCCTGATATAAGAGAGAGTTTCTCAGCCACTTTTTAGTTACCGGGTTGTAAAACTTGCCAGTGGAGAAACGCAGAATTCTCCGTTCGAACATCTCCGCTTCTGCTATGGCAGATTTGGAACAGGTAATCCAGGATGGGGATGCGTATGTCAGGATTGGCCAAATGAGTGTTTTGTAGCAAATGAATTTAGCCTTTCTCGTCATGCCCATCTTTTTGGCGAAAAGATGTCTGATGCGCTGAAATGCGGACCTGGCTACTTTTATTCTATGTCGAACATAGGGGTCAAATTTCAAGAATTCATGCATATCTACTCTAAGGTAACGCAATATAGGACTAGGAGTAATGCTAGAAGTTCCGAACAAGACAGCGACCTTTTTGACCTTATTGCGGATGGTTTAGGATCCCCGATACTTGGAAGCGTTCAGGAACGCAGTCAACTGTGTTTTGCAACTATTTAGCTTGATGCCCCAATCATCAAAATAAAATTTAAGGTTGACCAAGTAATCTGCAAGGCTCTTCGGCAGCTTTGAGCGGGTCTTGGCTTGGTAAGTTTAGGTAACTTACCCTGTCCAAAAGTGCAAAAAACGCACCTAAAGAAAGTTTTATCAAACAAATGACATCAAAAAGTATATATTGCGAACAATTTTAGGAAGTTTGCACTATTTCAGCTAACCTCTAGATAAGTATCATTCAATAAAATTGAAAAAATTTTACGATCCAAAAGTCAGCCACTCAAGACAGGTATCTGCCATAACATGAAATATTACCCTAAAATTAAATATCATGAACAAAAGATTGTAAATAGGTAAATTTAAATGTTAAAAAAAGTAAGAGTCCTACAAATCAAGAAAGCAAAATATGAATAGTTTTCTTGTCAAATACAAACACTTTTTTTGCAATTTCTTTAAGTTTATAATTTATTTTAATTTTATGTATACACTGTATACACATTATACACATTAAATTATAGCACTTATAGCTACACTTCTAATGAACTTATAGCTACACATCTAATTAACTTATAGCTTCACTTTTACACTTATTCCACGAAAAGACTGACACTTGACTGCTGCTATTCAAAGCAACGATCACGAAATATCAGTCAAGCCAAATCACCGTCTTTCGTCACAATGTTACATCAATAATAAGTCAAATTCGAGCAAATGATACAATTTTACAGCTTTGGTGTAAATGAGAATAGCGAAGTAGTAAATTTACACTCTTTTTGCTAAGGTTTACAAAACACTATTTATTATTCAGCTGATATGACGTAAAAGCAAAAAATACACATCCAATGTGTAAAAAAAATTGTGATTCGTTATTTTAAACAAAAAAATGAATATATTTACTTTTATCAAAGTATTAATTATAGACCCACTTTTTAGAGTGTTACTAGCGATATACAATGCTCCAAAATCTGAGGATAATATCGATCATCTTCGATATACTCAGTTCATTAAACCTACAAAACTTAAAAAACCTGTTCAGTTATCTAATCTTCCATTGAAAAGTGCAGCGGCCCATCAGCATGTAAACCGTATCCATTACCAAGCTCAAAAATGGTTAGGGCATGATTAAGAACCCCAGGAATGGGGTTGGGTGCTCCAAAATGAGTTCCGGGAGTCAATGACAACAATATTACCACCAGTTTCCGATCAATTACTGAATACTCTACTCGTATTTTGTAATTGTAAGAATGGATGTGGTACACGGTGCGGATGTAGAAAATCGGGGCTGCAATGCACTTTAGCTTGTGGCCAGTGTAATGACAAGCTTGCCTCAATGCTGTTTCATTGAAAAGTGACTGTGAGCAAGAGAGTGTTCTTGACCCTGAAATTCAGGAAGGTTTGGAAACACCAATTCAAGGCAGCGAAGATGATTTATTTATTTTATTTATTTATTTGTTTAAGTAATCCATTAACAGGCAAAAAGCCCAATTACAAATAGAATAGCTTAGTACTACAAAATTGAGAAAATTAAGATATGAAAAACAAGAATCGAATGATAAAAAAGATAAATAAAATTAAACATCAGCAAAAATTGTGTTGCGAACATTTCTTTTAAAGGTGGCAATAGAGTGTGGAAAAGGACCAAGTTGGAAGCCATTATGAGTACGTAATAGGCGCAAAACAGGAGAATGAAAGTAAGTTTCAGTATGGGCAAATGGTACATCAAAGACAACGGAGGACCTAATTTGCCTCTCACACAGCCGTTCATTAATCAATGATGCAACAGATGAGTTCAGAAGGCCACAGCAAATTTTGAAAAGAAAGCATTCATCAAGGTGTAGTACATAAATGTTGTTTGAAACAAGTAAAAACCAGTTTTGGTACTATGTTCTAGTGTTCCCAATCAGCGCTTACGGTTAGAGAGGTATTTTATTATCATCGCTATGAACAGCGAACATTCTATAATAAACGGTGATTGAATTCGGATCAAATTGTTTTTATTGCTACAGTAATTATTCAGAAGTGGGATAATTTCAAATTCTTAAATATTGAAAAAAAAAACAGTTTCGAATTGAGTATTGAAAAATTGATAGTCCGCGAGTGATTTTCTATTGAGTCTATTAATTGGTTTTAAAAATTGATCATAGGAAATATTGAATTGATTGTTGAAGTAGTGAAGTATTTAATGAAATGGAAGCGCACGTCGCGAGATTTTTAGAGAAGGCGACGGTAGCTCAATTAAAAGAAAAATTAGAAGCATTCGGCCAAGAGACAACGGGACAGAAAGCAGCTTTGATAGTTCGATTGAGAGATTATCTGCATAACTTGCCAACTAGCGAAGTAAATTTACATTTTCCGAGGAATTTCCAGGAGTTTTTGGAGCCGTGCGTAGACGTTGGAGACAGTAGGTGCCCACAGACGAATACGTTCGAGGATGCAGAAGACGAAATTCTGGATACGGAATTAAGCACATTGAGAGCGAAATTGCAAAAGAGAATGGAAATTCAAGAATTAAAAAGAAAGTTATCGGAGCTAACTGAATGTGAAGATACCGTTGGTTCAAAATCGTGTTACAGTTTTCGAGATGTTGAGGAGTCTCTTCCGAAGTTCAGTGGCGAGGATAGCTACAGTGTCCAAAAGTGGCTATATAATTTTGAAGAAACAGCAGAACTATTCGGGTGGGATTCACACACTCGTCTCATATACGCAAAACGGTTAATGACGGGCACCGCAAAGTTATTTCTAAGAACAGTTAGTTTGCGATCATGGCACATGTTCAAAACAGCTCTAACTGAGGAATTCTCTGAAAAAATCACCAACGCAGACATCCACAACAAATTAAGAGATAAAAAGAAGAGATCTGATGAAACACTTCAAAGCTTCGTTCTGCATATGCAAGAAATAGCATCACTAGGTGAAATCGAAGAAATCGATCTAATTCATTACATTATAAATGGAATCAGTGACAGTAATGTGAACAAAATGTTGCTTTATAATGCCAATACTCTGCGGGAATTGAAAGTAGCACTAAAGAAGTACGAAAAAATTAAGTCGGCGCAACAAGCATCTCCACAGTATACATCTTATCGACAGAGTTCAGCAGGAATGATGGCACGGGATATCCCTCTTAGGTGTTACAACTGCAGCGAATTCGGACACACTAGTCGAACATGCACGAAACCCCGCAGAGAAAAAGGTACATGCTTCAAATGCGGAAAAATTGGTCACCGAGTGGAACAGTGTAAATCGCCAACTCAAGTGTTAACAGTAGAAAATCCATTGTTGGACGACGGTCGTGACGCACAGCAACTAGAAATGTATGTATGCTCAAATAATAATGATTTTGAGTGTCCGGTTAAATTTATATTCATCAATGCATATCAGTGCTCTAAAACGCTGCTAACACTACTAGATACGGGCAGCGCAATTAGTTTTGTGCAAGAATGCTTTATTCCACCTTCTCTTATTTCGAAGGTAAATCCCGAACAACACAACTTCGTGGGAATCAACAGCAGTAAACTCCAAGTCGTAGGTTTAACGTACTGTACAGTATTTTTGGAAAATGTAGCTATACACATGAACTTATTTATTGTTAAAAAAAACAGCATGAAATATCCTGTCATTTTAGGTCGAGACTTTCTCAAAAAACGAAATTTGAAACTTGTTTCTGTAAAAGATTGTCAACTGGAAATGTCAGGCAGCGCTTCAGATGGCCGAAATAAACGCGATTGCGATGAATTTACCGATGAAATCATGAACATAAACGTTTTCGATGAGGAGTGCAATAAAACTCTGAATATTAACGAAAATATCAGCCACAAGGTTAGAGATAAAGTTATTCAAATATTAACAGAAACAGTCGGTCTAGAAACTAACACAAGCAATTTATGTAACGATTTTGAAATGACGATCAGATTGGTAAAAGATAACCCATTTTACTGTACGCCACGACGTTTAGCTTATAGCCACAAAATCGAGCTACAAAAAATCCTTAAAGACCTATTGAATAGAAATGTTATTCGGGAAAGCAATTCCCCGTACGCAAGCCCAATAGTTCTAGTCCAAAAGAAAAACAAAGACCTGAGAATGTGTGTTGATTTTCGCGAACTCAATAAAATCACAGTTCGCGATAACTACCCTCTCCCTTTAATCGACGACTTGCTTGATCGCCTGCATGGCAAAAAATATTTCTCCGTCCTAGATTTGCGTAGTGGCTTCCACCATGTAAAAGTAGCCAATGATTCTATCAAATACACATCTTTTGTCACACCTTTGGGGCAGTTTGAATACCTAAAAATGCCCTTCGGGCTTAAAAACGCTCCTTCAGTGTTCCAAAGATTCATAAATCATGTGTTCAAAGTCTTGATATCCACTGACAAATTATTTGCTTACATGGACGACCTATTAATTGCAAGCGAAACATTAGATACACATTTAGATACACTCAAAAAAGTCATGGAAATAGTAAATACACATTCGTTAGAGCTGAGGTATGACAAATGCAAATTCTTGTTCAATGAAATTCCATACCTGGGTTACGTTGTTAATGGGGAGGGAATCAAACCCAATAAAGAGAATTTGCGAGCAATTAGTGAATATCCTATACCAAAGAGCCTGAAAGATGTTCACAGCTTTTTAGGCTTATGTTCTTATTTCCGGCGCTTTGTTGAGAACTTTGCCACACTAGCCAAACCCCTATACGATCTTTTAAAGAAAAATGTCGATTTTCATTTCGGAGAAGAAGAAGTACAAACTTACGAAAACTTAAAAGCTAGGCTATTGCAATCACCAATTTTAGCAATTTATAGTCCGAATAGCGAAACAGAACTGCACTGTGATGCAAGTAGTTCCGGTTTCGGAGCCATTCTCATGCAACGCCAACGTGACAATAAGTTTCACCCAGTTTTCTACTTCTCGAGGAGAGCAACTGACGTCGAATCAAAGTATCACAGTTATGAGCTTGAGGCTTTATCAATTGTATATGCCCTGAGGCGTTTCGAAATATACCTCACTGGCATACAATTTAAAATCGTCACTGACTGTCAGGCCCTGACACTTACTCTTAACAGGAAACTGCTCAATCCACGTATAGCCCGCTGGGCTTTGGAAATGCAAAATTTTGACTATTTTATTGAACATCGTCCCGGAAGCAAAATGAATCATGTGGACGCTCTAAGCCGATGTTCGGAAGTCCTAGTGATTGAGGAGGGGTCCTTTGAGTTTGCACTAGCCGCGGCCCAACATCGTGACCCCTCCATCGTCAAACTAGCTACGGAGCTAGAACATGGAGAGAGTAGGACGTATGCCCTCTTAAATGGGCTAGTGTACCGAAAGCATAAGAATGATGTTAGGTTTTATGTCCCCAGACTTATGGAAAACCAAGTAATCCAAACACATCATGAGTCTTTATGTCACTTAGGCGTTGCAAAATGTTACGAGCAAATCCGTAGGGTGTACTGGTTTCCAGACATGAAAAACAAAATTAAAAACCACATATCTAATTGTCTAAAGTGCATTTACTTTTCACCCATGTCGGGCAAAACAGAAGCAGTTTTGCATAGCATTCCAAAAGGCGACAAACCATTCGAAGTTTTGCATATAGACCACTATGGTCCCTTACCAAAAACATTTACTAAGAAAATTCACATCCTATTAGTGGTCGACGGATTTTCTAAATTCACGAAGCTTTACGCAGTCGGTACCACCAAGACTCAGGAGGTTATTTCTTGCCTGGAGCTATATTTTTCTGTATATAGCAGGCCAAAAAGAATCGTTTCAGACAGAGGAACTGCTTTCACTTCACAAGAATTTCAACACTTCCTTGAGGAGCACAACGTAGCCCATATAAAAATAGCAACCAGTTCACCCCAATCTAACGGACAGGTTGAACGAATCAATCGAATAATCAGCCCCATGATTTCCAAGGAATTAGAACCTTGTAGCAGAGGAAACTGGCATCTACACTTAACTAAAATTGAGTTTGCATTAAATAACACGGTCAATAGAAGCACAAATACCACCCCAAGTATGCTCTTGTTTGGTGTTAATCAAAGGGGAAGTTTCCATGACAAAATATTAGAATACCTAGGGGATCATTTAGCAAAAGATAGTTCAAGAGATTTAGGAAAGATAAGAGCTGAAGCTTCCGCGGAAATAAGGAAAAGTCAGCAGTATAATAAGGAATATTTTGATAAAAGGCATAAACCTCCGCATATGTACAAAAAAGACGATCTAGTTATGATTAAAAATAACGTAACGACCCCAGGTGTTAATAGAAAGTTCCTTGAAAAATATCGCGGTCCCTATAAAATCGTTAAAGTCTTGCCAAATGATCGTTACATGATAGAAGACTTGGATAACTTGCAAATCGGTAGAGTCCCATATAACGGCGTCTGTGCTCCAGCAAATATGAAGCCATACATAGATTTTAGCCAACTGAATGAGGCGCCTGCGTGAACTTTCCCAGTTATGTTACATATGTTCCTATAATAGTAAGCATAATAATATTAGTAATAATAATAGTAATAGAATAGAGTGCTTTAATTGACGAAGAAGTTTTCATAATACTTTGTATAAAATTTTAGAAATTGAAATGATTTTGTTTGTTATTTCTCATTAAATCTATTGTAACATGTTCTAGACGCAATTAAGCTATTAATTTACTCTATCGTTTAACTGATCTGAGCAAAATTATGTGTAGAAAAGAGACGACAAATAATTATTTATTAGATCTATGTGATCGTATATTTCATTATTAACTAGAAACTATCCAAACGTAACCATCAAATGTCGCTCACAATTTAAAGGACTGTATTATAGGAGTATGTGAACCCAAAGCGCTGACAGTGAATGCTTATCGTAAAACCACAATCGAGGTCGATTTCAGGTCAGGATGGCCGAATCTGTAGTACATAAATGTTGTTTGAAACAAGTAAAAACCAGTTTTGGTACTATGTTCTAGTGTTCCCAATCAGCGCTTACGGTTAGAGAGGTATTTTATTATCATCGCTATGAACAGCGAACATTCTATAATAAACGGTGATTGAATTCGGATCAAATTGTTTTTATTGCTACAAAGGTAAACTCTGCGCTTTGCGAGGAGAAGGAGATTAAGGAGCGATATGCGTTCATCATAAGGCATGTAAGAAGGAAGATTATATTTAAAGAGTAGGGTGCGACTGAACCTCCGTTGAACAGATTCAATGGCATCGGAAAGATAAGTAAAACGAGGAGACCAAACTTGAGTACAGTATTCAAGTTTTGAACGAGCAAGGGTAACAAATATCTTAACAAAAGTAAAAATATTAAAAGAATTGTGACAGGAACGTATAGCAAGGCCAGCAATCCGCGAGGCACTATTAGTAATGTTACGAACATGGATATCAAATTTAAGTTTACGATCAAAGGCTACTCCCAGATCAGTAAAATAATCCACAGAGACAAGGACAGATTCACATAGTAAGTAAGGAAAGGTATTAGTCTGGGACTTCAGAGAATAAGACATGGTAAAACACTTTGAAACATTAAACGGTAGGCAGTTAGAGTTACCCCAATCAATAAGAAAGTTCAAATCATCCTGAAGAAGTAGATGATCATCTGAGCTATTGATAACTCGAAATTATTTTAAGTCATCAGCATAGAGCAAACAAGAAGATGATAGAATCATAGGGAGATCATTGATGAAGAGATGAATAATAGTGGTCCTAATATAGAACCTTGTGGTACACCAGAAGAGGGCGAAAATGGTAAGGACGAAACGCCAGAGAGGGAGACAAAACAAGTGCGGCTGGTCAAAAACAAAAATATCCAAGAAAGTAAGGGTTCACATATGCCATAGTGGTTTAATTTGAGAAGCAGAAGATTGAAATTGACAGAGTCAAATGCCTTAGAAAAATCAGTATATACAGCATCAACTTGAGAGTTCCGATCTAACGCCGAGGACACAGCATGAGTAAATTCAATGAGATTCGCAGGTTTGGACCGAGCTCTAATAAAACCATGTTGCTGAGGTGCGAAAATATACTTAAGAGTGTCATAAATTTTGTTACACACAAAACGTTCAATGATTTTTGAGAAACAGGGAAGGATAGAAATAGGTCGATAATTTGAGGCAACATTGCGTTCACCAGATTTGAAAATAGGAAAAACGCTTGCCAACTTCCAGGAGGAAGGAAATTTACCAAAATCCAGACTTAAATTGAATAAAATTGATAGGAGGGCAAATAAATAAGAAGCAAGATTTTTCACAAAAAAATTAGGAAGACCATCAGGACCAGGAGAGTAACTACAATTAAGAGAACATATAAGGGATTCAACTTCAAGAGGATGAGTCGAAAGTGAAGAGAGACAAGGATGGTGATTAAAAGGGACACTATAAGAAACGGGAACCATTGAATCAGAGTATACAGAAGAGAAAAATATTGCGAAGAGATCACAAACATTCTGAGGAGAGGAGGATTTTAAGGAGCGAAGGAATGACCAAATGTTTTTGGAGTCATTCGAAAGCAAAGAAGATTCAATATGCGATAGATAGTTGCGCATGGCAAGCCTTATTTGATTCTTGGCAGCAGCACGAAGACAAGAAAAATCACCGTAGTCCTGGGTGGAATGACAGCTCAAAAATTTACAACGTGCTGCATTTTTAATACCCAGGGCGCGTTTAACACTCTCAGTGAACCAAGGAGCATCATTACGCTTACGCAAGCGGAAGGTTGGAGTATGAACGGTGATTAACTCAAGGAGAACAGAATATAATTTCTAAGCTGCAATGTCAATATCAGGACCACAAAATAAGCTAGAGTTGAGATCGAGAGCTAAGAGGTCAAAACTAGTTCTTTTGAAATTGAAACAAGGCTTGTCGGAAACTCTGGCACGATTAGATAGATTAACCACAATGTCAACAAAGAGGGGAGGATGATGGGGGTCAGGGTTCGTATAAGGCGTTATGGAGGGAGAAAGCAAAATCGATGAAGGTTCGATATTGGAAAGAATGACATCAAGGATCTTATTGTTTACATTAGGGACATAGTTAAATTGATTAAGTGAACAAGATAAAAGGAAAGATGAGAGAGCAATGGAAATATTATTATGAGAAACAATACGGGAAAAACCAAAGTCTCATTGGACAGATGGAATATTAAAGTCACCACAGATGATGACAGATGAAGAAGGAAAATTTATGTTAAGGTAGGATGATAGCTCGGTGAAAAAATATTCATAGGTTGAAAAGGGAGAGTTGCACGGAACATATAAGGAGGCCGCAAACAACGAAGATTTGAGCAACAGGGACACACAAACTGCTACACATTCAACAGGAAGACTGGGAAAGAAATCAGCGCAGAGTTTACTTTGAAAGGAATTAAGCACAGCAATGAGTACTCCGCCACCATCAGACTTTATAGTTGCAGAGCGGTTACGGTCACAACGGTAGACATTATGTAATTGGAAAAATTCAGAGCTGAAGATATCATCAACAAGCCAGGTTTCAGAGAAGCAGATTAGGTGATCCATTTCAAGTAAAAAAGCAGTTTTAAATTTATCCAGCTTAGTCCTCATGCCACGAACATTCTGACATAAAGATATTTTTTGATGCTTAAGGACTATTTGCGGGATCTTTTATTGTTGGCTGGGCAAAAATTCCCACGATGTTCAAAAGGCTTGACTAGCGTACCAGGTGGCCAAAACATCGGATCGGCTACAATATCAAGCCCAACAGGTAGAATAAGTTTAAACGAAGCTATCAATCGTCTAGGTTGGTTGTCTTTAGTCAATTTGATGCAATCGAAGATGTGAGGCGTATAACCAAGTTTACTACATACGTAGTTTTCAATGATGACAATGATACATAAATTCCCGAACGTCCAGAAGATGACGATGAAGAGGAAGAAAAGTAATACTTTTGTTCTTTAAATTATTAAAGATTTATGGATTTTCACTGCAATTAAATTTAAATCGTAAGAAATGTACAGCTGCTGAATAAAGATAAAATTAATATATATATATATATATATATATATATATATATATATATATATATATATATATATATATATATATATATATATATATATAAACTCGTTTTACTTCTACTCAAAATTTACTTTGAATAAATTAATATAGCTTTAAGATATATAATCATATAATAAGCATAATACATTATCTAATATCTAAAAACATACACATTTTAAACATAAAATACAAAATAATTTTTCTAATTAAAATCAACTTTCAGTAAATTTACATTTACAATAAGTATTTCATTTAATGAGTTTTTAATTCCACAAAATAGGTAAATATTATTAAATCAGAATATTAAAAATATGTAAAATGTTATTAAATACAAGGTAGTATTCACAGGTATTCACGGTTAACCTTGCATTACAGTATGTAAGGCTGAATGCTGCGCGCTCACCGCCCTCTATCGCAAAAACGGTTGAGCGCATGAAAAAATGCTTCAAATAACATTTGTCGCAAATTTTATGCTCTACAAATCCGATCATAAATGCTAACATCACTGGAGCAATACAAACCAAGATAATCTCACCTTTGACGTTGAATAACTTACGACGCAAACACGAGATTTTATGAGACTTTTGAGGCAACTTTGAGGACCCCAAAATGAAGGTATATACAAAGCTTCAGCTTATTATCTCCCATCCCGAGGTTTATTGCTAATTGGGCTATTAATCAAACTGGAATTTCTGTCAGCAGTAGAACTTATGATGTCGTTGACGGTAACCAACAGGCTATCAACTTGACGGTTTGACAAATTTTCGGTCACGCACACATCAAGATTCCCTATCAATATATCTATGTCACGTTAAAAAGTACCCCAATCGGTGTTTTTGAAAGATCTTACAGTTTTTGGGGGTCTCTTCATGAGGCTGAAATAGGAGCGGAACTGAATTTTTAGCCTCACAGTAAAGTGATCAGACATACCGGCTTGAGTCCAGCAGTGTGGGGGATCAATACTGCTGAGCAGATCAACTGACAGGAAGAAAAAATCTTTAGTTGACCTAGTACTTGGTCTGGTCGGTGAATTAGAAGCAACGACTTGCAATGGGATAGGAGGACTCTTTTGGTATAACAGAATCTCCCTACTGAGGGTGTCTCGAATTCAAATCACCACCGATAAGCGAGTATTCAAATTGAGAAACTAGCGAGTTGATTGCTCCGAAATCATGTGAAAGATTTGATTTTGATGAACTGCATCGTACATATAGAGAAGCAATTAAGATGCGGTCTGAGCTGTTTACCATAGCAACAGCAAAGGAACAACATTTCAGATCAGGCACCAGTAAGGGTTCTATGTCCAAATTACTCCTAACTAACAAAACACTGCCACCGTTTTGGTTGTCGAGGACGGTTTTGTATCCTTGAAAGCCAACTCTATGATGATTTGACAGTTTCGTCTCTGTTATAAGTACCAAATTCGTACCCAGCACATCAATTAGATGTTGAGCAGACGGTTTTTGAGCCATCGAGATGAGCGAAGCGCTGTTGCTCTATTATTTAAAATTCCCAAACTACTGCATTTAACGAGAACTGCCAATAAATGAGGACTAACATTGTGATAGATCATGGTCATAAAATGAATAAAAGCTGCCCTCGCGCATTAGATTCAACATTGTCTGCGACTTACAATTTTTAGCTCATAAATTTTATCAACGGAAAATTTGCATTTGGAATGCAATACCCGCTCACCAACTACCAAACAATGGCGTGAATTGAGCAGCATAAGAAGTGTTTTTAACAAAGCTGTTGCAATATTACTGCCACAATAAAATATAGGTCGTATCCAGACACTTACTGCCCGTGCCAACCAATTCAAAGAATATTTTACAATTGCTTAACATCAATAACTCAGTATTGATGGCTTTGGAACGTGATGCGTTCACGCATGGCCGAAGTGCTGTTGAATATTGCAAAAGTAACATTACTTTAGCAAGTTTAAAGTGCAATTTCAAAATTATGCTCCATTTCTTTGAATTGAATGAAGTATGATGACTGTTGCCTGCTTGTCAAACCATAACAGGTACTAACTATTACCTTTTCTAATCATACTAAAGTATTAACCTTTAAGATCAGTTTATTTTTTCTGTTGGATCTTTCCGCCAATTTAATTTACTATATTTTTTCGTTAAACGTTCCTGGAGAAAAGTTTGTTATTTTTACTCCAGACCAAAACCATATTATATTTACCTTACCTATGTTTGCTTTTATTAATGATCAAATATTAAAATTTTAAATTTAATTTCAAATGGTAAGACAATAATTCACTTCCGAGACATAAATGGTGCAAGCTACAATTTGCATCATATCTGCCAACCAAATCATAATGAATTACACCAACAAATCAAATTTATGCGGAAAGCAATTGCACTTTTTTCAATTACTGATCCCTGAACTTGCAATTAACTGGGAAATCCTCTGCAGCGCGCTATAATTCTATTCGGACTTATCATAAATCTCATGGCCAGCAACAGCTTCAAAGAACTTCTGCAGAGGAGAACTTCTTCAATCTTGGAGTTTCACGGTCCGTGCACTTGCAATTCGATGGATCGTGTACTGAGGCTCGGCATTACTGTTCTTGTATTGTAATTATGGGGACTTTGCAGAAGGCGCGATTCGTGGTCCCAATCAGATTTATGGTGTACGATTAAAGGAAACAGATCGCACTAATGTTCCTGTTATTAACGTTCGCCCGATCAAAATTAACACACGTACGATTGCCGCCTACCTTTGTGCCTTTGATGTATCGGTTCAAGATTTCGTTGGCTTGGTGGGATGCCTTTTGATGTGTTCAAAGTAACACCTTCTGCGAAATCCTTGAAACACGAATCGCGTCCACAAGAGATGTTAGTCGTATAAAGTGATCTATACACGCCAGATAACACTTCTTATGCCATTATTTTGACTGTTTTAAGCTCACAAAATTGGATTGTATTTTCGGAAAAGCTTTAGTTAGCAAATAACGATAGCTCTAAATTCTAGTCTTTAAATTATGTTTGCTAGAAAAAATTATAATGATAATAATGATTTCCTTTTGGAAATATCTTTTGAAATAATTGAAAATAATGTAAAAAAATATGTTTGAATTTAAAAATATTAAACAAATATTAAATATATATTAACATAATTACTTCTTCCAAGTTTTTTAATTCATATTCAAACTGGAGAAGAGAAATAAACAAGTAAAGTAGTCCCACTAAATTTTTTCAGATTTGACAAGTTATAGCGATTTGCTGAAAAAGGTTGCCAAGACATCTAGACTAAGACTGCTCCAACCTTTACCTGCCCGGATTACAACCTACCCTTCTCGATCCAGACGGACGCCTTGGATTGGAATTTGGGAGCCGTCCTGCCCCAGCAGCATGTTGAGGGTGAGAATGTAATCTGCTATCTTAGCTGATCTCTGTCGAGGGCCGAAAAAAAGGGTCTAACCACCGAGAAGTAGTGCCTCGGAGTCCTGTGGGCCGTGGAGAAGTTGTAACCATATATGGACGAGGCTATCACAGGGATCGTAGATCATTATTACTCACTCGTGAGACTGAAAAGCTTCATCACGGCGACAACAAAGTCATGACTTATAATGTGCTGTTTCTTCTGGTATTCACGTTGGTATCAAACTTACTTATTACTTCAAAACTGAGTTCACGGATCGCGTAACAGTTGATGTTGATTATTTAATTATTTCTCCGAAAATATGTATCACTATATTATACACATAGAGCGGCTTGATCCGGAAAATACCCGGTAACTGCAAAATGTTATTAGCTTCTTTACTATTTATGAAACCATTGGCTTACTAAGAACTCAATTTAACGACAGCTTTACGTCACCGAGATCTTTTGGTTTGACAATTGCGAAGCTAGGAAAATGTTTGGTGTGTGCGACTAAACTGCTGGCTATTCAGTATGGTAACAGAGAATCTCAGACGCTCGACAAATAGGCCCAAAGTTTGAAAATAAAAACAGTTTTGGTTCAAAAATGCTCTTAATAATATAGGATGAATCAATTAAATCAACTTTTTTAAAACACTACTGGTACTAAAAAGTGAAATGTTGCATCTTGAGTCAGTTCTTTCCACATTCTTAAGCATTTATTGGAAACCGTTAAGCACTGGACCGAATTATAACGTCATTTTATTGTTAAAACCTTTTTTTTCATTTCGTGAAAGTTACAAATGATTACAAGGTGTAAAAATAAAAGAAACCCACAACAACTCTTGTTGGATCCTAGGGGTTGAAGCTGGTATCCTACAACTAAGCTGGTAGATAGCTCCACTACAAATTTACAATCAATATGAATATGACTGTGGAGGGATTAACTCCACGACTCATTTTACCCATGATCCAAATCTGAATTCGAGCCACTTAGTGATCTATCCACTAGACTACACGCACTTCGATTAGTATTTTATTCTGTTGTAATGTGTCAGTAATATAGTGAACACTGGTATCTGGCTACAATTTAGCCCTTTGTACAACAAGAAATTTAGACGACCACCATTTGTTTTCGCTCAGGCGAACCTGCCGCCGCTTTGCAAAAGTAAAACAGTCTTCCTTTCTTCTTTTATTGACTCCGCTAAGACTTGGCTTTGGCGAGCCTGTCGCCGCTACGCTAAGTCAAGGGAGTCTTAGTTTTTGAAAAAGAAAAAAAAACTATTCTTTTGCAAATCTGGTCGCCGTTTGATCTTTGGCTTACCAGCAAAAACTGTCCTTTATTGTTAACCATTCCGAGCTTTTATAACAATAATATTAAAATTAATACAAATCTACGCGAATCAAAAATAATTTAATATAGTTCCGAGGATTTATCACCGCGTGCAGACAAGGTGCTCTAGTCGCTATGTGGGTGTGTGTGACATTTCGACAAGTGTCGAAACGTCAGTGCGGTTTTAATGTACACAACACTGTCAATATTTTTGTCTCACTTTTAAATTGATACTATTATTATACTTTTACTGCTTACATTATTTAACTAAATTATCTTTGCTGTTTATTGAAAATTAAAAAAAAAATATTTTATTTTAAATAACCTAAATGATGGTTACAATCCTATACATAAGCAATTAAGTGCAAAAATTTCAATCGATTTGAATATCCAAAATAATATGTGGCACTAGCTTAAGATTGCATTACCGAACAGCACACATGGGTGATTCTGCTGGATTAGTTGCAAAAGAGCAACGGACGGCAAGATAAATTGACGAATCAGTCAATTTTGCGATGTTTCAAGTGCTTGGAGCACAGCAGACAAAAAAAGACTGCAAATGACCTTCATTGGCACTAGTTGCTGGAAATGTGGACAGGTACGACACCTTGCACTGAGATAAATGGCTGTGCCTTGCATTCTTTTGCAAGTCTAATATCTCTGCGCAATGACAAAGGCGTAACAGGAGAACCCAAGCATATTGTGGGGTCAGGAGTGTGCAAAGATTTTCGAGAAGCATTTGATGCGCAGAAGAAGCTGCTGCGTAGATAAGAATTCTCCAAGGAAACTTGCAAACACTACGGACTACTTGCTCACACAGCTTATGCATGAATCTAGAGACCTTTTTTTGTAAACTGGTAGTAAGCGGTGACTTGATTGCAAGAATGAGGAATGGGTAATGCCAATTCAAAAAGCAAAGGGGAGCTTAGTTATGGAAATGACGTTCAGACTATAGGTGAGATGACTCAAAGTTAAACACAATCCTATTATAGATCAGGCTTCGATTAGTCCATTCTGGATATATCTCCAGTTTTGGAGGCGTGTTCACGTTGGCAAGGAACTGGAGGGCTATGGAGGAGTACCCTGGAAGTGACCAAAAGTCTATCATATTCTGGCTCTCTAGCGAAAGCCCGGAAAACACTTCCTCGGAATAATTCTAAATTGGGCAAAAGGAAGCTGTTGGAGTCAATTGATAGCAGCTTTGCTCTTTTCAGCACATGATGTGCGGTCTTTGATGAACCAAAAAAACAGCGGGCACAGACGACATCCCAACAGCAGTTTCGAAAGCAGTGGAAAATGGCAGAAAGGAACGAAAGACAGCGCATCGTCAACATAGTGAATTTCCGTATGTTCAAAACTCCGGGGCTACTTTTGGAAGGGCTGCTGAAGCCTCACCTAAAGGTGGCTATCTGAAAAAATGGTGATCTGTAGAAAACCAATTCGGATTTCACAAATGCCAATATCACTTGAGCTTTGGGTGGAGCATTGGGCTAAGAGCTTGCAGGAGGCATGAACAATTAGGCTTATTCGCGTCTTAAAACCTTGGTTTGATCACGACCACGATGACGTAAGCTCCTACTTGAGTCAGTTCCTATCGGACCGCTACTACTTCACGAAATACTTTCATCGAATGAAGTCATGAGTTCTATAAGTACTTTATGGAAAGTGATGACGTTTTGCATACCTTTTACCATTGCGCCCACTTCCTAAGTAAGTAGGTGGGACACCTCGTCGGTGTTACTAGTACGGCCGAGCTAAAGTAAATAATACGAAAGCGGCTCTGGCTCGGATTTTCATGGTCAGTGGGTGATGTTTTTATTGAGTAATAATCTCACATAATCCTGTATCTTTTGCAGGAAACATTGTGAAGGTTTTTCAACACCTGTTAAAAAAAAATTCCGACGAAAAGTCCTAGGGCAGAAATTAAGGAAACGATCAACAAGAAATTTTCGTTTGCACATAAAAATTGAATGAAGAGGCTAAGAAGTCAAATCATTACAAGTTAAAGCGCTAGGCAGTACAAATGGAATATAATGTTCTGAAGAGTGTAAAAGTATTCAAATTTTTTGCATTGCTTCTAATGGCGCTACACATGAATACAAATTCAAACCCATTAAATCTGCAGGAAACTGCATTCGCCTGGAAACTTTCACAAATGTATGAGAACCTTAGCTCACGTGACATGATCACTTGAGGGCATTCGATGTGAATCAAACAATTGTACTATGCTCTGAAGAGTAGTGGTTTGAAAAGTGTCGCTCGAACAGTTTCCATGCAAATTTGAGTTGGAAAAGGAAACCATGGAACCGACCACCAACTGATTTTTAGTTAATAGAAGTGACATCTGCAACCAGTTTTGTTCGAAATGTTAGTTAAAATTGCTTGTGACAGATACACAGAGCTTGCACAGTTAATATATTTGTAACATAATGAATCGAGCGAATAGAATGTGTGCATGTTTTGCTTGTTAAAGGTAATGAGTCTGTCTGAGGTGCCTTTCAATTGAATGCAACAGTTGAATTCATTAGATTCAGAAGAAATAAATTGTCATCGATTTGCATGAAAATCACTCGGTCCTGTTAGATTATGATTTGAAATTATTCAAAACATTTCATTTGCTGTTTGGATTGTAGCTAAAATTGGGAATATTTACCAGATACAATAACTCTTGCGGCAATGAATCTGATTGATTTACATGGCACATGACACATATTTTCATGAAACGAGCTCATAATCCAGCGATTAAGATACTCTGCAACAATGTTCCATTGGAACTTTATGAAATGCTTGTCGGATTCAAGTAATCGTGTGCATTATAGCTAAGTGTAAATCCGTTTTGATTTATGATCTGAACTGAGCACTGTGCTCCAGTTTTCGATAGACGAAGTACATAAACTGGAAGTAGACGTGGTATTCGGACTATTGATGCCACAAAAATTGTCATCTTTTTAACAGACTCATTCATTTTAGCACTATTTTTAGTTTAATCTCTTAAATTGCAATCATTTTATATAATTTTAAACATGTCATTATCCGTTCTCATTTAAATTCGTATTAAGATGCATAAAAGTATTGGGTCATATCAAAGTCATCATAAAATTTCATAGAAGAATAACACTAAATTAAAGCTATTAAACAGGTTACAGTCCCATTTTTAGCTCGTAGCGCTAAGTATTGATTGCAGTTTCGTGAATGATTATCGAAACACGATTGGAACTCTACAAAATTATTTTCTTGATTGAAGCGGACAGCGGTTACTTTGTAATTTATAATGCTGCCACTCACACATATATTTTTTACGGTGAGTTTTTACAGCACCCAATCAAATCAGCTATTAATTTTCGATTAGTTTTATGAATGGCTAGTTAGGATGAGTATCAACATTTACTTTTTTTTGCAGCAACCTATTAAGTATCTTACTGTTGTGGATTTTATATAATGTTGATATAGTTAATAAAGACGTGCGCATTTTGAATTTTATTCGTCAGTAACTCAGTTCACTGAGAATCTCCAATTGGAATCCGGTTAGCAAAAGTCATCCACATTTCTCGTAGGCACGTAAAATTAGGTCATAAAATCCTTTACGACAATTTTAAGCATTCAATATGCATGAAAAGTACCAGCTTGAAACATTTCTCCAGATCACTTATCGCCTCTACTAAGTGCATGGGCAGACAGCATTAGCATCGATCATTCTGTCAGCTAGTCTTCAAAGTCACTTCATCAACGACATGTACAAAAAACCAGCATTCTAGTCACTCTTCACAAGCACCTCGGACGGTCATAAAGAGCCATAAAAACTATCTTAACACATTCGACATTAATGCCGTTCATATGGTTGATAACATAATTTAGTGTCATGAAATCGATTCAATGGTGGCATCCTACAGAGTTCCACACTAGGTGCACTGCTATTAATTAAACGGTACCGGTTCGAGGAAAAGAAAGGCGAATCTTTATGAAAACATATTAAGCGCATGAATGGCGCTATTTAAGCAGGGTTTCAGTGCATTTCATTACCGATTTCAAGATGATGCTCAATTATAGTTGTGTTCTTGCATTTCCAGTTTTGTAGTTTTTCGAAAGATTTTATGACAATCAGACATGTCACTGAAACTCAAGATAACATCTATGAAATAAAGTTGATTACACAAACATGGAGCACGATTTGCTTTTGATTTGAATAAAATTCGAGAAGTGAATATAAGAAATGAAAGTTTATATCAACAGTATAAAAGGTATTCATTTATAGCATAGCATTATAGAATAGAAGAAAATTAATGTGTTCGTGGTTGTTCGTTAGAAATTTAGCGCATTTGAAGAGATCGAAAACGGAGAAGAAGTCACACACTGAGCTTTTAATGTATTGGTTGAAACCCATACATAGATAAATGTGATGACTTTGATTGAATTTCTCAAGATTGCCTGTAAACGCCAGTAATTTTTCTCGATATATGTAAATTAATTCTTTGCTAAAAATAATAAGTTTAAATTAGTGAACCCACCGCCACCTTCTCACTTGGGGCCGACGGTGCAAAGGTTGCTTCCGGTCGTGAAGCGAGTGGCACCGACCAACCCCGTTCCTCGTGAGCGAAAGCCACCCGGATCTGCTCGTTTTGTCCCTGTCGGGGTCAGAAGAACGGTCAACCGCATTTTGGACCTATAACGGTGACAAATGTTACCTTATTTTTTCTGTCTTCAATATGTACGTTTGGAATCTTTGGATCATTGTTTTCCAAATAATTAACCAAAAAATGAAATTTAACTATTATCATTGCAGCAGTCATCAGATGTAGTGTATGACAACATACATATGCACATGCCGTAACTATTAAGGCTTATCGAAATGTGATCTTAACCTCATCGCGGTAGCTGTCGGTAACAGCCTTCAGGGAAGGAAAGATTGGCTGATACGATTCACGGGGAGTTGGCATCTAAGAAACAAAATCCCCAAGCCAGTGGTGGAACAGCATATGCCGACGGCTGAATGGCTGCTGCGTGAAGCAGTCGCTAATATGCGGATTTGGGTGTCGGATGGCAAGAAGCCGTCTAATTTAATACCTAGACCAGGATACAGAGGATAATATGGCAAGTCTTTCATATTCCTCATACTTATGGGAATTAGATTGATAGTACCAAAGAAGAAAAGAAGGGAGTTGCATTAAGTGCTCTAAATCTAACATTAATTAAAGGAACATATGAAGCCCATCTCCTAGAAGGTTTTTCAAGAACTCAGGCATAAGAAGAGCCAAAGTAAGAGCGGAATTAAGCATAGTTCCACAGCAAAAAAAAAAGTGGATAAGGTAAGAACCAAAAATCAGCTGGCATGGATTCACATAAAGGGAGAGGCAGACCAGATGAAGGAAAGGCAGCAGAGACTCCCGATGCCTCTCCTTCTATTTCGAACGGCAGTTCCTCCTTACAAATCGTGTAGGACCTCTTTGAAGCACTAAACATGACCTCGTAGGAGCCATTGAAGGAAACTTAAAAAAAGAAGAATATGAGCGGTGCAGCCAGCAAGCGCATGAAGTTTTTCATAAGAAAAGGCATGTCCACAGAAGAGGCTAGAGAAAAGGCACTCCTAACAAAGGCACCAGAAGCCAATAAGAAAAGGTTTAGACCCAAGGATGGAACTCTTGAAGACAGGTAGACAAAGAAACTAAGGGGCACCGACGTGACGTCAAAACACTCTCAGCACAGCAAAAGGCAAGGACAATTAACTTATAGTAGAGCCTTGCATGATGTAAAAGTAGCGGACATGTTGAAGAACTTTCCCCATGGACTGATCAAATAAACTGGATACAAAATGCTCTTGAGGTGAGGATACTAGCTAATATAGAGAGAGGCGTTGCTCCTCACTTCCTCAGCATCACCTACAGATTAGGCTACGTGTCCCTACACTCAAAGTACAAAGGACTCAACAGAACATCCATGGATGTGCGCCGCACCATGCAGGTGCTCTCACGGACCACCGATTCATAAGATGGTATGCGCAACGGCTGGGCGTTGGACTCAACAATTTCTGTTGGAGCTGTGGCTTACAGAGTCAAGAGAATTCTGTCTTTCATCTCATGTTCCAGAAACCGGTTTTGGCGAGAACGAGAATGACTTCACGAGAGGCCTTCTTCCTCTCAAGATTGCCTGATATATCCTTCATTGTATTAAAGGGGATAGTACATTTCTTTGAAAACAAAAAAACCATTTGGCTATCAGATTACAGTGGCTGAGGAAAGTGATAGCCTCGGCATCATAATGGGCTTTTATTGTGTCTATATTTGCTATTCAGTTGGATTTGTCTGGCTGACAGCCACTTGATCTACCTTCCTACTTACATCAAGTCCCATAAAAATTTCCACTGTATTAAATAAATGTACAACTTGATGACTCGACCTCATTCAATTGTCGCATTAGTTTTTCACAAACTTTTGTTTTCCTTAAAGAAGCAAAGTGTTCCTAGACGAATGCCATATTTTTCAATTTCATCGCCCGTATTTGCTGTGAAATTTCTGTCCTCAACATTCTGTTCCTGAGTTAGATTCCTACTACCAATTTAATTTTTACTAAATATTCTGAATTTTGAGTAACCTGAATTTTCGTGTGTCGGCTCGTACCCAGGTTCAGACAAGCGACCGCGTACCAAGCTTTGAGTTTACCTAGCGCTGACTATGTACCTAAGTTAATCAGGGATAAAGTGCGTCGTAGCAAACATCTATAAGATGCGAGACATCGAGCACTATTTTTCATTCTTTCATCAGCGTTCTTAAGAGCACTTGAAGGTCCCTGGAATCTCCTGTTAGTTAAACTCTTTTTGCATAATACATTTAGCATTTAATAATCTGTTTACGATCAAAATCATTTATTATAGTGGTGTCCAAATTACAGCCTAACAATCGCACAAAGAAAAATCACCCGAAAGAAGGAGGCAATGCCGGCTATACAGATGACCGATGAACAGTTGCAGCAGTTTAACTATTCGCGTTTATATTATAATATTTATAATATTTAAGTTTCGCGTATTATAATTTATTATTATTATAATATTTATAATATTTAAGTTATATAATATTTAAGTTTCGCGGATTACATCGCCCGCTACAATGGTATTCATTCAAGAACGAAATTGGACCGATTTGTAGGCAACAGTAGTATCTACAAGCAAGTAGAACACATCAATGACCAGCTGGTAATCTTAGGAATGCCACTACTATTGGAACGCATAGCGGCTACCTGGTGGCAAGGAGGCAAAAGTGAAGTGACGACCTGGAAAGAACCTGTAACTCTCATCAAAAATACTTTCGCACCAACTAGGCTAGCATATCAAGTATACATGGAGCTATTCAGCCAGAAGTTAGATGGCAATTACTCCGCAGATCTTTTCATTTGCGAGAAGCGAGCACAACTCTCTGAGCTGCCAAGGGACGCACACTATGAAAGCCTGCAAATAGACTTAATTTTTGGGGTCTTCAGTTTGAAAATCAGGCACGATATAGCCATAGACAGTGTAACAACAATCGGAGACTTGCAACAGCATGCCAGGGTCGTCGAAGAAAACAAAGCGGAACGAAAATTACCGTGCAGAGAAGACAATGTGGCAGCCCGAAAGCCTAATGGCCATATATAAAAAACGAGAAGCACTTATTCAGCGAGCGAACAAGCAACCAATGAACGCAGAAAAGCCGTACAATGTATCTTGCAACGGATGTGGTCAACCAGAAGCTGTACGAAGCAGACAACGGAATCCGCAGTAGTCAATTTTTGCTTAGTCAACACCGACAAAGTGGTTCGACCACGTTCCCGACCAGTCCTAGATATTTCTGTCAACGGTTAGACACCGCAGCAAAAGTCAGCATTGCCAGCTACGAGTTTTATTATCAGCTTCAGTAACAAGAATGTCCTTTTCAGCGTTGTAATGCAAGCATCGTGTTGGCTCATGGCACTAGTCAGGACCAATATGTTAACTTAGTCCGAGGAGATGTCATCGTCCAGGGAAGGACAATTTTTAGTACTCC
Source organism: Nemotelus nigrinus (assembly GCA_947369275.1). Taxonomy (NCBI): domain Eukaryota; kingdom Metazoa; phylum Arthropoda; class Insecta; order Diptera; family Stratiomyidae; genus Nemotelus; species Nemotelus nigrinus. The sequence goes on from OX376372.1 coordinate 53,735,658, forward strand.
CGGAAGCTACAAACAACCAAACTCTTTTAGGTGTTGACTTCATCGAAGACGCCGGTTTTGGCACTTCGAAGACAATCCGAATGTCAAGTACGACTTCTACCAGAAGGAAGACGATAATATTCCTACCTGGAATAACCGTGACGGAACCTACCCTTTGTCCACAAGCAAAATTCCCACTAATCATCTCCTAGATTACTTCGAGCGTATATCAGCACTACGTAAAGTCGACCAAAAAAGTTGCACCCGTCATTGCTCCAACGTCGAGGCAATCATCTGAAGCAAAAAGGGAGTCTATAACACAGCTTTACGTGATCAACCTTCATCTCATAACAGGCGCCCATGTCCACCACACTGCATACGCCCATATCCACAAAAATCTGAAATGCGAGACATCGAGCACTATTTTTCAATCTATTATCAGGGTTCTCAGGAACACTCGAAGGTCCCTGTAATCACTTGTTAATTAGATTCTTTTTGCATTATACATTTGACATTTAATAAACTGTTTACTATTAGTATTATATGGTTATATTATTAGTTTTAGGTAAATAAAATCGGGTTAAAAGTCGCATAGTACTTTAACCTTACTATTGATCTTTTCACCATCAAAAATCTGAAATAAATGGTATGGGATCAATGATAATCTTAGACGGGACATTGACAAACCGTACGGAATTATGTCTTTATTACTACTTATTGTATTTATTACTATTCACTTTGCATTTTGGCTAAGAGCAAATGCAAACCAGAAACTCAATTTCATAAAAGTTACATTGACGGAATGAAAAAATTTGTTGTTTTCACAGAGTGATAGTTGATGTATATTCTGTACAGAATATGAAGTGTATCACCTGAAAATGATTAAGTAGCATGAAAGCCCTGAAAATGGGTTTGTAAAAACGCACTATTAAACTAAAGAATTCAATGGTGCTGTACCAATGGCAATGCAGCCAGCGTAAACTGCTCATCAAAGAGATCCGTAGCGCCAGGAAGAAAAGATAATCTGCTGGCCAGACGCAATCATTATCACGAAGAATAATTTAGAACATTTGAATATATTCAGACTGGTTCCACAAGAGGAGGTGGTGTTTTTATCGCCACACACAACTCCTTTTCTAGCGAACCTATTGTAACTAATCAGTGCAAGTTATTTGAACATAAATTCGTCAGAGTTCTGTTTAACTGTCATTATATGTACATTGGAATTTTTTATGTACCACTCCACTCTAACGAAATTGCTTACAATAATATAAATGACACCATATCCTCCATTATTGCTTCTATGAATGAGAAAGACAAAATTATCATTTTCGGGGACTTCAACCGTCCTATCATCAGATTTACTATTGATGAAAATGATAACCAACTCCTCCCGATCAACCTTCTTGACGCTATTGATTTCAACCTTATCAGTTCATTCTATGGCAATGAGACAGCAAGTTATATCGACTTCTAACCAGAATGGTAAGTGGCTAGATCTAATATTTACCAACTTTTATGACGAGGTGGGGGTTAGTGCAACTACTGACGCCGAGAATCTTTTCTCTAATACTCTTCATCACTCCGCTATTACCGTTGAACTTTCCACGATCCATATTGCTTTTAACCAATCATTCAATAATGAAATTGTATTTGATTTTCATAATGCTGACTACGTAAGCATTAAAAATTATCTGGATACCATAGAATGGTCAAGGTCCATCTCAACGTTAGATTTGGATGGACTTGTTTCTTTTTTCTACGAAAAAATCTTTCAAGCCATTAACACTTATGTACTAAAGATTAAAAAAACGCAATAAACGTTCTGAGCCATGGCTTGACAATAATTTGAGACAATTAAGGAACCGACGAAACAAACTTTATAAAGCAATTAAAAATGATCGCAATATCAGCGTAGGGCTCAAGAAAAGCTACGATCTTTTATCCAAAGAATTCTCAATTAAATCTCGGGAAGCATATGAGCTTTACGTGACTTTAATGGGTATCAAAATTGTAAATGACCCGAGAAAGTTTTTTAATTTCGTTAATATGAAACAAAAAACGACTGGCTATCCCGCTTCTATGTTCAGAGGAAACAATATATAATCGCTTCCACAGAAAATATCCAATTTATTTGCAGATCACTTTCAAGATTCATTCTGTCCTCTTTCGATTCCTACAATAAATTCAACTGTCTGGCCTACCCAAACTGTATCCACACCACTCATTGAAGGAATCATTCTAACAAAAGAGGTAATTGCCAACGCTAGCGAAGACCTAAACATTAACAAAGGACCTGGCCCTAACCTAATAACTCCCTGCTTTGTGATACAGTGTATCAATCAATTGATAACCCCTCTGTATATCATTTTTAACAAGTCGCTGTCATTAGGCGTATTTCCATTCTTTTGGAAATCTTCCCATCTTACGCCTATTTTCAAAAGCGGCGATAAACGATCTATTGACAACTATCGAGACATCGCTATTCTCTCAGTGATCCCCAAACTCTTTGCGATCAACTGACTTTCATAATAAGTCTGCTTCTCAACGAACAGCAATATGGGTTTAGAAAAGGCAGGTCAACTTCCACGAATCTCATGATCCTGGTTTCGGACGTCCTTTGTGAGATGGAAAAGGTAAACCAGGTTGATGCGATTTATACTGATTTCAGTAAGGCCTTCGACAGAGTCGACCATCAAATTTTGACACAGAAATTATTTAATTTCGGTATATCTGGCTGCCTACTTAACTGGCTTAAATCTTATCTTTGTGACAGAACCCAGATTGTCAAATTCCAAAGAAAATTTTCAAAAACAGTTTTTGCTCTGTCGGGGGTGCCGCGAGGCAGTCATTTAGGCCCTCTTCTCTTTAATATTTTCATTTCGGATCTATCTAGGATTTTATTTGATACCCCACACCTCTTTTACGCTGATGCCTTGAAATTATACCACACTATCAAAACGCAGTCCGATATTGATTTTCTCCAATCAAAACTTGTATCTCTCGAACTGTGGTGCCTCCTGAATAAACTAAATCTCAACGTCGACAAGTGTCGAGTGATAAGTTTCTCCAGCAAAAATAATGTAATAGCCAATTCATACTATCTTAATAGCAACGAACTTATTAGGGTTGAACATATCTTAGACCTAGTTGTAACCTTAGATACCAAATTGCGCTTTAACTTTCAGATCGACAAAGTCTTGTCGAAAGCGAGCAAACAATTAGGTTTCATTAAGAGGCGCGCTAAAGAGTTCAAAAACATTTGGGTTACTAAGTCTTTATATACATCACTAGTGCGGCCTCTACTGGAATACGCCTGCATGGTCTGGTGCCCAGCTTTCCAACTACACAGCGACAGGCTCGAATCGGTTCAGAAACAATTTTTGCTTTTTGCCTTGAGGCACCTCTATAATCCAAACAACTTTAGTAATCTTCCCTCTTACGAATACAGACTTGGTCTTTTAAACCTTATGACTCTTTCATCAAGAAGAACCATAATTAGCGCATGCCTAGCCTTTGATATCATTAACGGAACAGTTAGTATAGCAGCTCTCTCTAACCGAATTACTTTCAACAATCAAATAAGACGGACTAGGCATACAACCCTCCTTAAGGAATACCAGCACCTTACAATTTATGGATATAATGAACCCATCAATAGGTGCTGTAGAACATTCAATACTGTAAGTCATCACTACTCTTCAGGTATCACCAAATCTATTTTCAAAAATAACTAGACAAAGGCCCTATTAACTTCTTAACCTTCTTATTTCCCATCCTTATTCGCCTAAATGCAAATAAACATTAACTTGAAATACTTGCATATTCTATTTTGTAACACTTGCATATTCTATTGTAATATATATTGTATCATGCCTTGTTTGGCAAATAAATAAATAAATAAATAAATTCAGATCTAACGCCACGTCCACATTGGCCATGGGAGATGGCATAACATTCGACTTACCATGGAAATGGAAAATGTAGACAGTACATGGCATGACATATTTGATGGCATGCCATATGTCAAGCCATATGGCAAGACATTTGCATGGCCATGAACATGGCCATATTCTGACAGTTTTTCATTTTCAAAATGGCGATGTCGAGGGAAATAGTGTTACAAACCCTAAACGAATACAAAAAAAAAAATTGCTGATGGAAATATATGTTCGCCTCTTCCTCAATTTACGCCTTTCCTCATATTCCGCTTCCTCAAACCTTTGCATTGCTTTCAAACACTGGATAGCGCGCACATGTTCACTGCTGAGCGACATTTTCAAAATGATATGGCATGACATGCCGTTGCCCAGGCACCGGATGACATGCCATAAACTGACATTCATTGCCATCGCATATGGCAGAGCTCATGCACAAAGTAGACTCTAGATAACCTAGAGTCCACATTGGCCATGAGCTCTGCCATATGCGATGGCAACGAATGTCAGTTTATGGCATGTCATCTGCGGCCTGGGCAGCGGCATGTCATGCGATATCATTTTAAAAATGTCGCTCAGCCCTGAACATGTGCGCGCTATATGGTGTTTGAAAGCACTGCAAAGGTTAGAGAAAGCGGAATATGAGGAAAGGCGTAAATTGAGGACGAGGCGAACATATAATTCCATAAGCAATCTTTTTTTTGCATTCATTTAGTATTCGTAGCACTATTTCCCTCGACGTCGCCATTTTGAAAATGAGCAACTGTCAGAATATGGCCATACTCATGGCCAAGATAATGTCTTGCCATATGGCTTGACATTTATGGTATGCCATCAAATATGGTATGCCATGTATCGTCTACATTTTCCATTTCCATGGCAAGTCGAATGTTATGCCATCTCCCATGGCCAATGTGGACGCGGTGTAAAACACGATAACTAATACACTTTAATAGCTGTGTTTAATGGCTCCAAAAAAAAAAGCAGAGCATCTGTAGACATGCTAAAGTAGAGCAGCGGTCAAAAAAATTCAAGCAAGTTAGAGCAATTGAGAGGCAAAACAAATCGAGCAAATGAGAGCCATTGAGAAGCGATTCTCAAAATTGATCGCTTGCCAGAAGTTCAACCTATCAATTCACTATTTAAAACTCTACGTCAGTCACAATTTTGCCAGTTGATAAACAGCTGGTAGCTTGCCCGAAAAAGGTTGCTTGCCCAAAAAGGTAGAGCAGAGATTGTGCTCTAAATTGCGCTAGTTCAATTTAGATCAGGCTGATGAAACACAAATCAGAGCAACTTCGAGCAAATCGGGGCAGCCGAATCGCTCATGAAACACATTTTGCTAAGATATCTCAACCTAGCTCAACCTAGAGCAGCTCATTAAACACCGCAAAAGGGACATCAAAACAATTTTTTTATTTATTACTACTAATCTGAAATTCAGATTGCGAAGAAAAATAAAAGTATATGCAAGAAACAGTGACAAAGTAGCTTGTCGGAAAATTAAGTCTACATGCTGATGTTGGCAATGCTACATTCCTCAGAGTTCAATAACACTAGATGCCACATTGCCATATTTATCAATTTTTAATTATTATATTACCCAATGGATCGTGTACATTCATAATTATCTTTGGATATGACTTACACTAAAAATAAAAGTGAAAATATTCATTGCATGCTGTACACTGCGTTAGATAATTATTTTGCAATTTGATTGGTGAATGTTAAGAAATATTTTAGTTACAGCTTATCTTTTTCTATCCTGATGAGTTTTCAGCAATCTCAACAACAAATCATAAATTAATTACAATATTAAATCATTTTAATATTCCTTCGGCTTATCTTTCGAAGGCTATATTAAAACATGACCGGAATTCGAAATTACCTGGGCAAAGCTAAATCATATCTAACAACTGACCGGGGAAAAGTCATCAACATTATCTATCGTCGTAAGATAGTCGTTGATGCCTGTCGACAAACGAATGGTGCGCTGCATTAATGATGTTAGCGCCACCATAAACATGTCACTAGCAGCATTTATTTGTGATATTTTACACTGTGACCATAAAGTGCACTCGCTACTATAGCGGATAGATATTTGCAATTATTTATTATGCTCATGCTTTGCATCTTATATGTCAGTGACAATATCTCTTCAGCAGCCCAGACCTATTTATGTTGGAATATAGCTAGGCTTGAGTGAGTTTTGTGGGTGGTTTGAAACTAACCCTTGTATTGGCAAGGCAGAAAAATTGAGATTTGTTCAAAACTAACATATCAATTAAAAAACTTTTTTATAAAAATACAATTGAATTTACAAAATTTAAAATAAATGAAAAATAAAATGGGAAATTTGTGAAAGCTACCTTATGCTTATATATGTTACCCTTTCAATTGAACTGGAGACATAAGTTGACTAAAAAATCGGGCCTTTACTAGTCTTAAAAAGTTCAGTTTTCTCCATGAAAACTTCTGGAAGTGGGTTAACATTTAATCAAAGGTTTGTTGCATTCATGCAAAGGGCTATCCGCTTTCTTTTCTTATACCTATTGCGATCTTTACGTCGCAGTCTGAATGACAGAACTTATCAATCACCTGATAAAAGGTTGGAGTACAAACTAAGCAGATCAGTAATTGCGATCGGCATTACAACATTTTGATTAGTGTCCTACCGCCACCGTAGTCGAATTGATCGATAGATCGGCTTTCTAATATTTACGTTGCAACGACGCCGATGAATGAATATCGAAGCATATATCTATCTTTAATCAGATTATAACGCGGTGGTTGATAGTTAATTGAACCTATCAGCAAATTTGCCCGCAGTGTTAATTAATGCATGTAGACAACTTGCATACAAATCAGAAATATGTTTTCAATAAATAAGTTAAATTAAGGAATATTTCAAATTTATGTACCTAAAGACGGTAGCATTGAATTTTAAACAGGCGTACTTTGAAAGATTAATGAAACGTCATGATATATGATGTAAACATAGCAAAATGAATTTAAACGTATTTATTTATTTATTTATTTATTTAAGTAATCCATTAACAGGCAAAAAGCCCAATTACAAATAGAAAAGCTTAGTACTAAAAAATTGAGAAAATTAAGATATGAAAAACAAGAATCGAATGATAAAAAAGATAAATAAGATTTAACATCAGCAAATATTGTGTTGCGAACACTTCTTTTAAAGGTGGCAATAGAGTGTGGAAGAGGACCAAGTTGGAGGCCATTATGGGTACGTAATAGGCGCAAAACAGGAGAATGAAAGTAAGTTTCAGTATGGGCAAATGGTACATCAAAGACAACGGAGGACCTAATTTGCCTCTCACACTGCCGTTCAATAATCAACGATGCAATAGATGAGTTCAGATGGCCTCGGAAAATTTTAAAAAGAAAGCATTCATCAAGGTAAACTCTGCGCTTTGCGAGGAGAGGGAGATTAAGGAGCGATAAGCGTTCATCGTAAGGCATGTAAGGAAGATTATATTTAAAGAGTAGGCTGCGACTGAACCTCCGTTGAACAGATTCAATGGCATCGGAAAGATAAGCAAAACGAGGAGACCAAACTTGAGAGCAGTATTCAAGTTTGGAACGAACAAGGGTAACAAATATCTTAACACAAGTAAAAATATTAAAAGAATTGTGACGGGAACGTATAGCAAGGCCAGCAATCCGCGAGGCACTATTAGTAATGTTACGAACATGGATATCAAATTTAAGTTTACGATCAAAGGTTACACCCAGATCAGTAAAATAATCCACGGAGACAAGGACGGATTCACATAGTAAGTAAGGAAAGGTATTAGTCTGGGACTTCAGAGAATAAGACATGGCAAAACACTTAAAAACATTTAACGGTAGACAGTTAGAGTTACACCAAACAGTAAGAGAGTTCAAATCATCCTGCAGAAGTAGATGATCATCTGAGGTATTGATTACTCGAAATAATTTTAAGTCATCTGCATAGAGCAAACAAGATGACGATAGAATCATAGGAAGATCATTGATGAAGAGGTTGAATAATAGCGGTCCTAATATAGAACCTTGAGGTACACCAGAAGAGGGCGAAAATGGTAAGGACGAAACACCAGAGAGGGAGACAAAACAAGTGCGGCTAGTCAAAAACGAAAATATCCAAGAAAGTAAGGGTTTACAGATGCCATAGTGATTTAATTTGAGTAGTAGAAGATCGAAATTGACAGAGTCAAAAGCCTTAGAAAAATCTGTATATACAGCATCAACTTGAGAGTTTCGATCTAACGACGAGGACACAGCATGAGTTAATTCAATGAGATTTGTAGATGTGGACCGACCTTTAATAAAACCATGTTGTTGGGGTGTGAAAGTATACTTAAGGGAATCATAAATTTTGTTAAACACAAAACGTTCAATGAATTTTGAGAAACAGGGAAGGATAGAAATAGGACGATAATTTGAGGCAACATTGCGTTCACCAGATTTGAAAATAGGGAAAATGCTTGCCAACTTCCAGGAGGAAGAAAATTTACCAGAACCAAGACTTAAATTCAATAAAATTGATAGGGGGACACATAAAGAAGAAGAAAGATTTTTTACAAAAAAATTAGGAAGGCCATCAGGTCCAGGAGAGTAACTAGAATCAAGAGAACATATAAGGGATTCAACTTCAAGAGGATTAGTCGAGAGTGAAGAGAGACAAGGAGGGTGAATAAAAGGGACACAATAAGAAGAGGAAACAGAAGAGGAATACAGAAGAGAAAAACATTACGAAGAGATCACAAACATTCTGAGCAAGAGCAGCAGTGATATTATTAAATGTAAGGGAGTCAGGGATAGGAGAGGAGGATTTTAAGGAGCGAAGGAATGACCAGAAGTTTTTGGAGTCATTCGAAAGCAAAGAAGATTTAATATGCGATAGATAGCTTCGCATGGCAAACCTTATTTCACTCCTGGCCGCAGCACGAAAACGAGAAAAATCAACGTTTACATACTATTTTTCGTGATTCTGGCCTTCCAATAGCAATACTCCCCTGGTAAGTGTAAACGTTCTATCTACATTTTAGTAGTTTCGAGATTTCAATGATTTGTGTTTTGATTTGTACTGGAGATATATGGAAGGTGCATTTTTCGATATTGATTATACGAGTACAAACAACAATACAAACTTTCACAACAGATCGGTTTTTCAGTTCTGTAAAATGATGTAATAGAGTATGTAGTTTTCGAATCCAGTGTTAACTCAAATATGAGAAAAATTCAGATAGTGTTTATGTTTAGAAAGACAGAATAGTTCATTACAAAATTTACCTTCTAAGTCCAAAATTATGTGTCGTAGGAACAGTTTCAATTAGCGTTTTGTGGCTAAGAGACCTGAAAATAATTTCAAACTGTGACAATGGCATGAAGACTACCACCCTCATTGCTTCAACCTCTAGGACGCAACAAGAGTTGCCGTGTTAGTTCGCACGAGAAAAAGATCCTAAATTAAGATGCAGTCATACATAAGAAGCAAAAAGTTATACAAACATAGCTTCCAAGAAATTAAATCAATCATTTTTTCGGGTCGAAAACCAAAAATAACCACGCCGATACTTGTTTGATACTTAAGTTCCTCTGAGAAGAATGTGCTTGTCTATAATATTACCAGGACTAATGTATTCAGTAACCTGAATATTTGAACAAAACATTGAAACCTTCTACACGCTTTTGAGAGAAGAATTCTCCGGTGGGTACACAACAAAAAGAGCATAGACGATTGCGTCAAATACACAAATCTTTAATATATGAGCGATATTATGAACGTAATCATCGATAAAGCATTTTGGTGAAAACTTCCCCTGAGCTCTCCTCTGGTGAGCCAAACACTTAGCACAAATCAACAAAAAACGCGCAGCCAGAAAGCTCTGCGGAGGCAGGATTTTTATACAGAGACGCAGTAACAGTTTTAGGATTCGGTGAAGCCTTGACATATATGAAAAATGATATACAACAAGACAATGATTTTACATATACCGAACCTTGCACCCACGAATCCTTTAAATGCAGCATCGCCTCTATAATAATCTCCGAAGACCAACCAATCTACAAATCGCTGCTACACAGCCGTCAGCATTCAAGATTCCATCACTATGGACATGAAGGAGGCTGCAATGCCTTGCTAATGGATTCGCTCGAACAATCCCCCGAGGGTATTTTCAATTTTGAACTTTTGGAACATAAATTTGAAATATTTCATTTATCTCAAGAACAAATCGACAATTTTTTCATAGACATTGGACGTCGTCATAATTGCTGTAGCTTTTAATATATTTCGTATTGGCGTAGAAGTATCGTGAATCACGAACCCCAGCAAACGTCCCAGCAAACCTGCGTTCAGCACTTTCGCATACAGTTGTAAAAACATTTCTATGTGTTGATACATTTTCTAATGAGTATTTATCTTTTCTATTTCTCAATGATTATACATGCTGCTGTACTACTGCTAAACTCCTGAACAGGCTGTCTAGTTGTTGTAGTTTTCCGACACGTTGATGAATCTCTTATATATTTACGGTTCCCTATTTACAATGAATATAAAGTACTGCTGCACTACTGCCAAACTGGTGACCAGATAGTGCAATTCAAATCGTTTCGCAAAAATCAAATCGAGTTGCCCATACGTCAAGCGTCAGTCATACTTCGCAAGTGATACGTGAAATATTTTGAAATTTATAATTAAAACAGGTCTTTTTTGCTTTAATTAAAGATGACATGAATACAAAGTAATGCAAATGTGATGGCATGAATGCGAAGTAATACGAATATACCATTGGTGACATTATAGCTGGGCAGCCAAATCAATGTCCTGCTATACTGCTTCTAAGGCAGTAGTACAGCAGTACATTTTACGTGCTGCTGTTTCACCATTTCAGCAGTAGTATAGCAGTGCTTTTGCACTCGTTGTATTCCTATCTTTTGTCTTTTTCCTATTTGTGGGATGGAAACGATCAATCATGAAACAAAAAATATTACACGTACGCGGGTAATATGAAGTAAATAGGTGAATTTTGGGGTAAAATGCTATCTCTAGCATTAAAAGCATTCCGGGGTTTACTCACGACTTCTGCAGCACTTTAGAAGTAGTGCTGTGTTTGCTGGGGTGCGTTCAGCACTTTCGCATACAGTTATAAAAACTTTTCCATGTCTTGATAGATTTTCTAATGAGTATTTATCTTTTCTATTTCTCAATGATTGTACATGCTGCTGTACAACTGCTAAACTCCTGAACAGGCTGTCTAGTTGTTGTAGTTTTCCGACAAGTTGATGAATCTCTTATATATTTACGGTTCCCTATTTACAACGATTATAAAGTACTGCTGCACTACTGCCAAACTGGTGACCAGATGGTGCAATTCAAATCGTTTCCCAAAAATCAAATCGATTTGCCCATACGTCAACCGTCAGTCATACTTCGCAAGTGGTAAGTGAAATATTTTGAAATTTAGAATTAAAACAGGTCTTTTTTACTCTAATTAAAGATGACATGAATAGAAAGTAATACAAATGTGATGACATGAATGCAAAGTAATGCAAATATACTATTGGTGACATTATAGCTGGGCAGCCATATCAATGTCCTGCTATACTGCTTCTAAGGCAGTAGTACAGCAGTACATTTTACGTGCTCCTGTTTCACCACTTCAGCAGTAGTATAGTAGTGCTTTCGCACTCCTTCTATTCCTATCGTTTGCCTTTTTTCCTATTTGGGGGATGGAAACGATCAGCCATGAAACAAACATATTACACGTACGCGGGTAATATGAAGTAAATAGGTGAATTTTGGGGTAAAATGCTATCTCTAACATTAAAAGTATTCACGGGTTTACTCACGACTTCTGCAGCACTTTAGAAGTAGTGCTGTGTTTGTTGGGTGTAATCACATTACCTTCCAAAACAAATTATAAATATAAATAATCCTTTCAAATTTCCGATTATTATATGAAACATTTCGTGCAAAACATGTATTTGTTACCTTTACTATATTTGCATACATTTATTTTATTTGTTTACATATTTTAATAGAAGTTTTTTACGTATTTTGTTTTATTCATGTATATTTAGCATGATTTTAAATTTATATTTCTTGTGAGTTTTTATTGAATATTACATGTTTTTCTACAATATATTTAATATATATAAGGTTTTCTTTTTTTGTCTGAATTAATTGTTTTTTTGTCTGAATTAATAAATAATAAATTCACTACCATGGTTTGTAGATTGCTAAACGCCTAAAAATTAATTTCAGTGGAATTTTGAATCGATGGATTCCTGTTTACTCTCTACTGTAGGTTTTCTTTTCTTAGATTAGTTTAGTTCATGTTTGCTAGCATGACACAGCTTAAGCTTTTTTATGGGGTAACAAAGGCGTCGGGTCGGTACGACCACCCAGTTTCAAATATGAAAAAAAGGGGCCATCATCCCCGGCTAAGACTGCCCGAAGCTAGAAATCGCGGGGCCACCACTCAGTTTAGTAGGCTACCAATGTAACCACCACTTGTAGGGCCATATGTCGAATCATTAGCGAATTAGCCGCCTTGTGTCCTGTACCTGGCAGAAAAAAGATGTTAATGAGGTGAGTGCTAGAAAAGTTCACTACACAACTTATGACGAGGCGCGACCACATCTCTGAAGACCGCAAGCAACCCGGCCGATACGTTTACACTAGCGCAGCGCAACTAATAGATGATACTACAGAAGCACTAAGATCCTTACCCACGTGTGAGGTGGTTGGTACACTTTCAACGTGCAACGGACGATTCGCTCCCAGAGCTCCGAAGAGAGTAACGATGGCGCCTCTCACACACTCCCCATCCAACTGCCGGCTGCAGTACTGGTGATAGGTCCTCACCACATAGCGGACTATTCAACGGCGACCTACAACAACAGAAACTATACACCAAATACTGGAAATCGAAGGGGTAAATCAAATTAAGATACTCACCTGAAGACTGCTGCTCGAGTGCAAAAAGTCGCCCGAATAGGAAATACCCCACCAATCACCTGGACTTAATATGGAAATTAACGAATGCACTTATCTGACTACTGACTATGATGATAGATACACCTGCTGTGTGACTGAATCGTACGTAGTGAGACAACTCTTTTATTTCTTTGGAGAACGAAGGTTCTTCTTCGTACGAATTTTCTTCTTTCAAACTTCAAGCATAGCTTTGAAAGTTTTTAACGCTCTTGAACCCAGAATGAAGTAAGCTTCGATTATTTTTGCTCTGCAATTGCAAAACATAAAGTTTTTAACGCTCTTGAACCCAGAATGAAGTAAGCTTCGATTATTTTTGCTCTGCAATTGCAAAACAAGCAAATTGCTCAGTGTTATGATTTATATTTATATGGCTGCCCAGCTATAATGTTATCAATAGTATATTCGCATTACTTTGCATTCATGTCATCACATTTGCATTACTTTGTATTCATGTCATCTTTAATTAGAGCACATTTCGCGGACAAATATAGGAAATACCCCACCAAGCACCTGGACTTAATATAGAAATTAACGAATGCACTTACGAGCACATTTCGCGGACACTTCATGTACTATAGCTATCGTAAAAAAATTCACTTTACACCAACAAAATTTACAAGTTCTTAATAAATAGTTCTACTATCACTACTCATTAGTTTCAATAAATTAACGGTCAGAGCGGATTATAAAAGCTGCCACTTCAACTGTTCATTAGCTCTTGTTATGCAGCCGCCTCCTGTCCTTACTATCGTGGTATTCCACTCAGGCAAGTGGATTTAATCTAAACAGGAAAATCATGTAAGAGCCACTGATAACTATTTATAAACTGCATGAGTTAGCTAATGTCGAACTACTCGAGTGTTTATCGAAGGAACTATTCCCAACATTTTTAATTAGTGGCTTGAATAAAACTTGAATTTACGTCATGATTTTATAAATGTTTCATATCAATTTAGCAATGTAGGTACAGAGGCTGGAAAATATAGTAATTAGTGATAATGCATGCCCAAGAGTAATTGTTGGCTTTAAGTGGATAAAATTCGAAGAAGACTACGTTGGTGCCGCTCGTTTGTCACTTTGGAGATATATGTATGTGGAAATTATTTCCTGCCATAACTAATTCGAGTCCTAGAAAACTACTTTTGTTTTTGTTTTGTTCTTAAAAATAGGCCAAACATTATATAACCTTTAAAGATTTTTCCACTTCAATTCACAGCTTATTATATGCTTCCGATGAAGTCCTTAATACGCTAAACCAATTTTTCCTAAATCAATGCATAAAAACTACCCAAATTCGATCAACACCAAACACTCAAAACATCTTCATAAACCTTCGACGCTGCAACAAACGAGCATCGTGTTACAACATGTCAGGTTCCTTTGAAAAGATTATCTTAATTTGAGTTCATTATGATTCAGCAGGAGTCTATCGGCCTTAGACATCTCATAACTGGAAGCAACGAGCCGTTCAGCAAGCTCACGTGCATGCATCGCGTTTCTTCGTCGAACTAGCATAAGATTTATGAAAATTTTATTCGATTTTATCACCCGTCCGGCAGGCATTTACGCACCTTGTGCTCAGTTTTTGAATTGTAATGAGTTCCATTAGGAGTGAATATCGGGCAATTTATTGATGGGACTGCTTCGGGGCGTTCATCCCATCATGTGAATTGCATCGTTTAGTCACCTCGGCAACAGCACGATCTGATGATGAATTGATGCAATTTTGTAATTATGTAGAAAATTGATCGCATATTTTTGATCAAAACAGAGTCTGGTCCAAGAGGTAATGGGAAATTGATCGCATCACAGAAGCCGAATTTCGAAAGATCATGTTACACAGCAGAAATTTTTAGAACAATTTTATAAATTGGTGCCGATTAATTACTGGCTATCATTTAAACTTGATGCTTGGCCTCATTATGATTAATGCAAATGTTACACGATCTGCAACGAATTTTCCTTTTTCTTTAAGCTAATTTTTCACTTCTTATAATTTCGTCAAAATTACTCTAATGTCGAATTTCTCAATCTTTGCTACTCTTCAACGTAAATTACTGTGTTAAAAGTTAATCCAGAAGTCTGTAACAAGGAGAAAATACTAAGAACTTGTGTGTATTTTAAGTCATACTCATATGAAGAAAAGTTAATTAATTTTGATGAAATTGATAAATGCTTTTTTTTTCTGCGGATTAAACTTTGGCCATTAGTCGAATAGGGGAATATATGCAATGAATATATACACGTACAGTAACTATTTCAACTGATAGACGTCTGAACTTAACATCCTCGCGGTGGCTGTGGGCAATCTTTCTTTCAGAAAATGCTAGCTAATGTTTTCAAGCTAATCCCTTCCAAGTAAAGTTGGCGAGGTACCGATTATCCCTCCCGTAAAGTGCATCCCAAAGCCCTTATCTCGAATCCATTATCAAGCTTTGAAACCCGATTCACATTCCAACGATAACCTAGCATACGAAAATAGCCAAATGATTTGAACATTTTCTCATAGAACGTTAGATCGCTCTACAGAGCTCCAGCTGCTTAGCAGCTAGCCAAAGGGCCCGGTAGCTCTGCTCGCTAAGGCGTCAGGCCGAAAAGCGGCGTGCTATAGGGCCTGCGGGTTCGAATTCCGCCAGTGTCATGGCTGCAGGTGTGAATGCGTGTGATTTTCTATGAGGGTGGCAAATGGGCCCAAACTGGTGGCCTAATGCTGGCCGCGTTTCCGGCAACCCTCTTCACTAACCTAACCTAACCTAGCAGCAAGCCGATACCCTGCCTCAGTATAAGGTTGATATAATTGTGGCCAACATAATTGCAACACAAAATGACTAATTACTTATACTAAAAACCTACAGTGAAATTTGGCATGTCCGTGGATGTATGATAACCAGAATAGTAGGCGACAGCATTCGATATAAGCTCTTTTGCAGCAGATGGTATGTTATGAAAGTTTCTAAATGCGAAATGCCCCTTAAACAAAATGTCTAATAGCTCTCCGTTTGTTCGAGTTAGATCCTTAATTTTGCGTTTTATTCCCTGACTTTAAAATTCAAATCTACTAAGCTGTTTTTATTATCCGGCCCTCTTGCAAGATATCTATACTTAAATGTCACTTGCTGACATTTATACGTCCCCTCACACAGTATGGGTGCGAGTTATAATTGGAGTTATCTTACATTATGAAAGAAATAATGTATGACAACTGAAGCCATATTAAATGGCTCATGGTACTATGTAATATAGCGTGTGGGGCCATAATTTCTGCGCCATGTAATTATGGCGCTGGGAGCCATACTGCATAGCTCAGGGTACTATTTATATAGCGTGTGGGACCATAAATAATGCGCTATGTTACGTAGCTCTGGGCACCATGTGGATTTTTTTCAGTGTATAGACAAAGAGGGTAATCTGATCACCTATTCTGAAGGCATTCTGAAGTGATGGGAGTGCACTATAGTGAATCGCTAAATTGTCTGCTCAAAAAAGAATTAGAGGCTCCACTAATGCAAGAAGAAGGCTTTGTGTTGCTGCCATAATTTGGCTGAAATTTAACAAAGTCCTTTGAACGGCAGGTATAGCAGCAGAACTGATTAAACATGCAGGACCCACGTTACACCTAGCAATTTATGAAATTATATTGCACATATGGAAGTATGAAGAAAAGATTATCTAAAGTATAATATGCTCCATACATAAGAAAGGAGATGTAACTATGTGCAGCAATTATAGGGCTATAACATTGTTGAATACTTCTCACTCACTCTCCTTAATTCTGCAAGAGTGGATGGCCCCATACGCTAAAGCCATCGTTGCACAATGTTAGTGTAGCTTCATTCCAGAAAAAATCAATAATTGATCAAATCTTTACTCTTAGACAGACAATGGAAAAGGTGCAGGACCTTTTGCTTGACAGGAGGGATTCAGATGGTGTACCAAGAATTCAAATTGAATACTCACTGCTACCAAAAAATATATTATTTAGAGAAGATTTGATTGTGCTGACAATAATAAATTGTCCGGCAATGACGGGGCAAAAAGTATAGTCTAAAAACATTTCCGGTTTTTACATGTCACAACCTATCAATTTGGCGGTAGTTTTCATTTGAAAAGCGTATTACATAGCCTAATAACTCCACTGGAAGCAATTTCAAAGTAAGCAACCAAGAAAACTCTAATTTATGTTAAATAATAATCATACGAGAGCTGTTCTCTACGTAATGAGAATTATAAAGAAAACGTATCATTTTCGGCAGTCTCCTTTCAACTCCATACACTTTGTACCTCAATGTTCAAATTTTTCAGTCAGTAACGAACTGAAGGTGGTATTTAATTTAACATTTTCAAAACTTGAACTTATTTACGCTGGGTTTATTCCATGAATATCATTCCCTCAAACATCCTCCAAAGCTTAAATTTTCCCTTAAATTCGAGGCTAAATACCCCAATCCAGCAATGCTGCTTGCAACGGATCGTGCTGTACCACCAAGAAAAGTTAGCCCTGCTGGCGGCATGTCTGACTCAGACCAAAAGAGGAGTAGTCCGTGCTCCATTAGTCTGGCTCTAGCAAAAATAAGAATGGTCTCACTTCGTGTTCAGCAGCTAAACTAGGAAACGAATTTAGTTACAAATTACCGGTTTACTTCCCTCGATGACATATTTCACCACATTGAAATGTGTCATCTGACAAAGAAATGTTACTGGTAGGGCATCCAATCCCAAGATTTCGGGATCTCGGGATCCCGACACATTTTGGGCATTTTCGGGGTCGCGAATTTTTGATCGGGACTCCCGAGATTTCGGGATTGATATAAAAAAAAATTCAACCCATTTTGAGAATTCGAAAAGTTTGGTCATTACGACATGAGCGAACAACCCAGAACTTAATACTAATAGAAATATCGTTTGATGAAAACGGAGGCGCTAAGAGCTCATTATTACAACTACCTATGCCACCAAAAAGTCTAGAACCCGAAATATCTTTTTCACCAGCTGGATATATGTGAGCCAAAATCAGGTCAGGTTTAAATTGCGAAAATCTTGACGAATTATGTTTATTAAGAGAATGCTTTCAAAACGAATCTGCAGTTTGAACCAATCGATAGTATTACTTGTTTGATAGTATTACTTGAAAAGCAATATTATTTTGTAATTGATATGTAAACAACTAAAGAGAATAATATATTTTTATTATATTATCGTTGCATCCATTGTGCTAATTAAATTTCAATTCGTTTTTAACTAATTTTATAATTAACTATCATTACCAAATAAGGAAAAATTATTATAAAGATAAGAAGAAATTAGATCATAAGATTAAATTAGATGCAATTAAGATTAACGGTTTACTTGCTAGCACCCATGTACATATGTATCTGGATAAATTTAGCATTATAATGAACTTAACTTCTGGTTTTATGTATAGAAATTTGAAGTAAAGTTTTGATTGAGTTCGAATAAGCACGTATACCCTTTAAAAATCCCTTAGTTATTTTGTAAAATCCCGAAATCTCGGGACTATCTCGGGATCCCGAAGATTCGGGACCTCCATTTCAATCTCGGGATTAATGCCCTAGTTATCAGAAATGTTGAATTGACCTGAATTTTCACTAAGATTAAAAGGTGGAACATATAGTTATTCGTCTAGTTTTTCTTAATTAGTCTCGTAAAATAGAGCTTAGAAAAATCATCTCGTAAAATGGAGCTTAGAAAAATCATAAATTGCTATAAAGCTTTAAGTAAAGTTAAATAAGTTTAACAGTTGATATCGCGTTTTTCGATTGCCACACGTGTCGGAAATAGATCCTTTTATTCCAAGAATGTTCGAAACTTTGAAAGAAATTTAATCTGCTTGAAATGAGATTGAAAATTAGAGCACTCGGTGTACCCTTTTTCTCAGGTTTGACTGATCTGCTATTCTTTATCGACTTGAAGAATATTCTAAAACTCATCAAAAGAACCAACTGTTTTTCAGAGTACAGAGACGAAAGGAGCAGATCTCTATGAGGCTCTACTGTGCCTAAGTGCGTCATTTGGCAAAAGCCACTTGACCTGGCTTAACTTAACCTAGGTAAGCTATTTGGTAAGCTAATTTAAAATTTGTATAGGTATTATTCCAAATTATATTTCCATTAATTTATCATTACTATATCTGATAAAAAGGAAACAGGAACAAATCGCCTTTAATTTTTCAGAAAATATTTACTTGATTATCGGCTAACTTCACATCAATATGTGGTTAAAAATGCTAATTTTTTGTCTCCAAACTAGAGATGAGGCGTATATACTGGAACAGGTATATGGAACAGGTATTTTTTTGGAACAGCCAGTACCTAGTACGAAATTCAAAAATACTAGGTACGAGTATCTTTGTGGACTATATATGTAATCAAGAATTTACACAATAAATTTCGTCCATTTAATTCATTTCAATCAAACAGTGACGTAATAGTATCCTAATATTAATATAAACTCGTATTTCATACTTGCAAGTGCTTTCATACTCACGAGTATCTCGTACGCGAGACGAAAATACTTGCAAGTACGAAAATACTCGATACGAGTGTATACTCGTATAGTTCCAAAATATTCGATACGAATATACTCGTACCGTTCCAAAATATTCGAATACGAATATACTCATATCGTTCCAAAATATTCGAATACGAATATACTCGATTCGTTCCAAAATATTCGAATACGAATATACTCGAATCGTTCCAAAATATTCGAATACGAATATACTCGTATTGTTCCAAAATATTCGAATACGAATATACTCATATCGTTCCAGAATATTCGAATACGAATATACTCGTATCGTTCCAAAATATTCGATACGAGTATACTCGTATCATTCCAAAATACTTGCAAGTATTTTGGAACTATACGAGTATATACACGTATCGAGTATTTTGGAACTTGCAAGTATTTTCGTATCGCATATTTTTGTATAGAGTATTTTGGGACTTTTGGTTTAGGTTTTTAGGGCAAAAGTAGCTGAAATCGGACAAAATCGGCCAAGTTTGGATTAGAGTTATTTGGGGCATAACGGGCCAAGACCTATTGCTGTGATACAAAAATTTAGGTTTTGTAAGGGAGAAAGGGGTTTTTTGGCCATAGTTTGTCAAAAACTGCCTTTACAGCGCTTTCGATGATTGAAAGTGGTCGGGGAATATAATAGTGATATTTTCAGGGCAAAAAAATTTTTGATAGGGGAAATTGGGAAAAAACGTTCGTATTTTACAAAAAAAAATTTTGGTCTAGCATGAATTCGGGGACCTTTCTGAGTTGTTTTGGGCGAAATTTCCATACAAATCTGGGAAAAAGCGGCCTAGTTTCTAAGATACGGCAAAATGAAATCCACCGGAAAAACTGAAAGTAGCACTAAAAATGTTGAGATCCTTTTTGGTTCGCCAGTTTGCTTCTCAGGCTGTGCTGAAGCCCTCCTCGTGACTGCACTCCAACCCTACCGGGTTTGTGACTCATGTCCAGTCTTATCGAAGAGGTTGGCCCCGAGTGGGTGCATGTTTAATAAACGTAACATTTTTTTTAATAATATCTTAATAAAATTTTCGACAAACTTCATGCTTCAGTGAGGCGCAGTGGAAAACCGACTGTTTTATATTAGCCAGGAAAAGTTTGGTATCAGAGATCGGTCGATAAAAAGTTATATAGATGGCAACAGGATTAGTTGGTCCTATCTTAGTAAATTTTTTGACATTGGTAATTTGAACGAATACATGAGGTGGAACAGGTATTTGGAACAGGTATTTTTTTGTACTCGTACTAGAAATATCTAGTATGTGAAAATGCGAGTACGCCCCAACTCTACTCCAAAGCCTTGTCCAATTCACTTACGCCTATCATTCAATGAAATTCTTCTATGGTTTTAAAGTACTATCTATTTTTAAACTATCTGTTTTTCGAGTACCATCAAAGCTGTTTATAAAGTACTATAAAAATTTTGAAACACCATTCGAAAAAATTTCCTTTATCAATTAAAATAAAATGTTTCTAGAAATTCCTAATAAGTTTAATTTTTAATTCCATTTGAAAAGATAAAAAATGATTAAAAAATTTCACGTGAAATGAAGTAAGTATATCGATAACGGAAGATGAAAACACAAAATAGGTTGATATTTACGAAAATATCAAAATTTACCATGTTTACTGCTATTTACGGATTCGGGACTCAATTTGAACCCAAATTGCTTTCGTCAGCAAACACTGTAAAACAGCACCCGTCGTTGATCAGAGCTAACTTCAAACTAAAATACAGGTACATAGCGTTTCAAACGTAATTGATTACGATTCTTCTATGCTTAAGTGCACTACAATTCTTCACCAAAATTATACAATACATCTACAAACGGGCAAATATAGCAACGAGTGCAATTTACGACTGTGTTCAACGAACAGTGAATTCTCTGAAACATTTTAGTCGAGCAAAAGGTCCCTCACTCGTTCTCATTGTCCTTCTACGAGTACATGCTATTCGATAGCTTGAGTTATGTAACTAACGACCACAGCAATCCGGCAGATGACAAATGGCCTACTTTGACCAATTTTACCGGATATAGAAAGCGATTGCGATTTTTTCGACAATACCGCAGCAATGACCAGCACCCGATACAGGAAAACAAGCGATTGCCATTCATGTCGCATAGAAACCTACTTGTACGTCCTACTACGTACATCCCTATAACTATGAGGAATTCACCGAAAAATCCATTTAGTGACCATTTCCAAGTCTCAGACAATAAAGTCGATATCGAGCCCCCGTTATCGATTGCATGAATCTCGCCAAGTTGAAAAGGCGTGAAATTTGTCCTATTTAACAATTACAAAGGGATTCCATTACGGAAGGCGACGGCAACGGATGAATATATTGTAGAGCGCGTTTTAGACGATCGAATAAATTCGCACAAAGAACATATCAGTTCCAGTTATTGAAAGTGTTAAAGTGTGACGTTACGACATTGAGAAAGAGTGAAATTACCGTGATGATTTTGAAAAGATGTCAGCGAGGAGAATTTCGAATAATGCAAATGACTATAACGTGTAAATATCTTACTAAACGTTCAATATCGATTCTTTTCACAGTGGTAATGTTATATGTATCTATTGTCGAGCATTTTGCTTGCATGGTCATTTTCAGATCTTTTTTTTCCTCCTCCCTTCCACTCCCTCCATCACTCAATCAAATCTCCTCAATATTATTACTTTCGTACTTCCCAGACAATAAAATATTGGTAAAAGGGAAAGCACTTCATTATAAACTATCGTCTTCAGATGATATCGCCTATTTCTTGTCGTCAAGACTTATGCCCAGAGAAAAGTTTAGAAAAAACTCTGGTTGGCGTCTACGTTATCTATGTGTAAGGAATGATCTTAGATTTTCCTTAAATGTAACCAAATTTGCTGATTTTCTTATATCTTTAGGTAAGTTATTATAATAAGCCAAAAACGGTTGCACTGGATCCATTTTCAAACGATCTGTCCTAGCTTTTTTAATCGCAAGGTTATTCGCCGATCTTGTGGCTGTCTGGGTTATTTCTCCAACATTTCTTACAACATATGGCCATTTGAGTTTTTTAATCTTAAATATTAGCTTTCCTTGTTCAAGTTACATTATTTGTTGTATGCTTAGTAATCCTGTTTCACGATACACATGTAAACTTGGAGTCAGAGTTGGCATTTTGTATATAGTCTTGATAGCTTTAGTGATTAGTCTTCCTATCAGTTCAATATTTTGTTCCGATGTTTGCTTCCACAAAACTGCTCCGTAAGAGATGTTCGACAAAATAAAAGCATTCAATATATCAAGTTTGATGTTGAGAGATAAAAAATCATATTTTTTAGGATTCCTATCATAGGCGCTACTTTATGTCTGATGTTATTGATATGTTGTAGCCAAGACGTTTTCTCATCTAAAGTTAATCCTAAGTATCTAATTGAGTTGACCTTTTCCGATTGTATTCCACTAATTGGTACTGACGGATTAATTTGCTGCTTGTTTTTTTGTTGGAATATTAAATATTTAATTTTTTGGATGTTTATAATTAATTGACTTTGTTCGAGTCAATTCCAATATTTTCCTAGGTCATAATTTATATCTTGCTGGAGAATTAATTCATTTTTACCAGAATACAGCAGTAGTGTGGCATCAGCAAATAAAACTATTTTTCCCATCAGATAAATTTCCTGTACGCTGTTATTTTATTTATTTTATTTTTTATTTTTATTTTATTTTTTAACCAAGCAAGGTACAAGTAACGTAAACAGTAAAAAAACAAAATTGGAAATTACGAGTACATAGAAATAAAACGAAAAATTAAATAAAATAATTAACAAGATAAATCAATAACAAATTAATAAATAACAAATAAATAAATAAAACATTGAACATATAGCTTAGGATAAAGGGTTGCGGATGGCTTTGAAAAGGGAGGATTTGAAGGATAATTTTGAGACTGTTGGAGAATACAGATTACTTATGCTATTGAATATCCTGCAGCATCTATTAATCGGCTCATTAGCTGCGTAAGTAGTGGAGTGTGGATATTCCTTAAGTAAACGAGAGGACCTGGTGTTTCTTACAGGGTTATTCAAAACTATTTTGCTATTCAGGAATTCAACTTTGATGACGCCTCTAACGACGTCGAATTTGAAGCAGGCCGAAAGCATCTTTCTTCTAGATGCAAGTGTCAATAAGTTTAGATGACCCAGTCGAAACTCATAAGGAGGAAGGGTATTAAAATCGTAAGGGCTGTATAGTTCTCTCAATGCGAAAAGTAAGAATTGCTTTTGTATGGACTCGAGTCTGCTACTGTGGGTTTCAAAAGCCGGATTCCAGCAAATGGAAGCATATTCGAGAATGGGGCGTACTAGAGAGATGTATAAGGATCGTGTGACCCACAGGTTACGAAATTCCTTGGCACGTCTTTTGATGAAGCCTAGCTGTTTGTTTGCCCGGGAAAGTATTTTATCATAATGCAAGGTGAAGCGGAGTCGCTCATCCAAGACAACACCAAGGTCGACAACGTTATCAACTCGAGCTAACAACTTATTCCCGAGGAAGTATGTGTTATGTGAGACGGTGCATTTTCGGGAGAAACTTATAACTTGGCACTTAGCAATGTTGAGAGAGAGCTTGTTTTCATTGCACCAATGATCAAGTGAATCAAGTTTGGACTGGAGAAAGAGTGCATCGGATTTAGATTTAATGATATGATAGACTTTGAGATCGTCGGCATAAAGTAAATGAGGTATATTTGATAGGACGTCAGATAGGTCAGATATAAATATATTAAAGAGAAGTGGACCAAGATGGCTACCTTGTGGTACACCAGAGGTAGCAGAAATATTTTTCGATAAAAGTCCTTGAAATTTTACCAGCTGAGTTCGATTTCCAAGATAAGAAGTCAGCCAGCTAAGCAAAGACCCACCAAGTCCGAATTTCAGTAGCTTTAGAATTAAGGTAGGGTGGTCAACTCTGTCAAAAGCTTTACTAAAGTCTGTATAGACTGCGTCAATTTGGTATCCTTTCTCCATTTTACACAGGACGTCTGAGATTAGGACTGTCAAATTTGTGGTAGTTGAGCGACCTTTTCTAAAACCATGTTGTTGCTCGTTCAGTCGGGTGTCAACAAGTGGAGACAGTTTATCGTAGACAATCTTTTCAAAAAGTTTCGGAATAGAAGATAAGATGGCAATACCTCTATAATTTCCGATACAGCGTCTATCACCATTTTTGAAGATGGGTGAAAGTTTCCAACAGGATGGGAAAACTCCAGACGAAAGTGATCTGTTGAAAAAAATATGAAAGGAAGTTATAAGCTGCTCTACACATTTGCACAAGAAAGTTGGAGGAAGAAGATCTGGCCCTGGACCTTTGTTGCAGTCGAGTTCCGAAATAGCTTTACGTATTTCGTCACGTGTAATTTCTAAGTGACTGATAAAAGCTGTAGGATTAGAATGGGACGAAGGGAGATGTGAGTTTGATGAGTCAGTAGCAATAAAAATATTCTGGAAATTATCTGCGAATAAATCACAAATCACATTAAGAGAGGAAGAAGTGATATCATTAAAGAACATCGATGATGGATAACCAGTAGTTTTCCGCTTCACATTTACAAAATCATAAAATTTTTTCGGGTCGCGGATTATATTTTCGCGGATTATATATTTTAATGTACAGTAAAAACAGTAATGGCCCAAGGATTGATCCTTAAGGAACGCCGATGTTTATAGTGCATTCGTAACTTTTATGCATATTGTTGGTTGTAATAATACGCCTGTTAAAGAGATAATTATTTATCAACAGCTTGAAGTTGTGATGGATTCCGTATATTTCGAGCCTCTGAAGCAGGATGTCATGGTTTATGGTGTCAAAGGCCTTTTTCAGATCCCTGCCCAATCTATTGTTGATAAAATGTACTGCATCTAATGTCACTGCTAGTGTACTACTGTTTTCTTAAAATCCATACTGAACTGGTGTCAAAATTATTAAAAAATATTAAACAGCATAACATTATTAAACAATATTAAACAATATGCATAAAATTCTTAATAAATTGCAGCAGTTGTTATGGAATGGCTCTTTCAAATATTTTACTTAGGATACTTGTGACAGCTACTGGGCGATAATTTGATGGATCTGCTGGATCACCACCTTTGAAGATTGGAGTAATTTTTGCTAGTTTAAAGCAATCGGGGAATGTGCCAGCTGCTAGGTGTCTATTTATTATTGTAGTTAGAGGCTCCAAAATATGATTTTTCAGCAATTTAATATCCTCCGATGTTATGCTATCTAGACCAGGAGAAACCTTCGATTTAAGGTTATCGATTATTTCAGATATTTCAAAAGGACCAGTGGGACGTAAATGAATTGAAGTGAACATATTAGGGTCAATATGAAAACTCGAGCGTGATGAAAGCTACAGTTCCTCGATGACTAGTGTTCTAATGGTAGCGAAGAAGTTGTTTAACTGCTGTGCTACTTCTTCGGGGTCTTTAATGGAGGTTCCATTTATCAACGACAGTTCTTCTATGCACGTTGATGATTTTTTTTGTTGTTTAAACAAGAGCTCATTTACTATTTGCCAATATCCTGAGGTATTCCCGGCTGAAACTTCAAACCTATTCCTGTAGAAATGTTTTTTGGCCTCCATGATAGCTCGATTCGATTTCTTCTTCGTAGCTAAATAGATTTGCTTTTTGCACGTGGAGTTTGGATCTGCTTTGTGTTTTTTGTAAGCAATTCGTTTTCAATATGAAGCATCAATTACATTCTTAGTGATTCAAGATTGTACTCGTACATGAACTTGTTTCGTTATTGTTGCTTTTGCCTTAGCTTCGGCTATCTTCTCAATAAGCTCATCAAAGTCAGAAGTTGGAGACCCTTGAAGACTATCTATGAAGTTCCTTAAGAAATCTTCATAATTGGTTCTACTCATCGAAATTTTTTTAGGCCGTATTTTAGCTTTGACGAAATTTGTGATGGATAAGCTGATTACTTTATGGTCTAAGCCGGACCAGTCATCATCATTGTAAGACATACGTTCACTTTTGTTTGGATGTTTTATGATCACATGATCGAGTAGTGTTTTGGACGTCATAGTGATGCATGTTGGCTTTGTCTTGTTAAATACAATTCCATTATTTGACGCAATTATATCGAGATATTCGCTGGATATGGCAGAAGATGTTAAAATATCAATATTTGTATTGGCTACTGTGATTACTTTCTCGATAGTCGAGTAGATTTCATAGATATGATTGAGAAAGATATGGTCTTCTTCATTTGGTGCTTTATAAAAGGTGCCGATGTTAATTTTTCCTGAATCAAGTGCAAGCTCAACTACTATAGTGCTATATTTATCAGAAATGCTGACAAGCTTTGAGCGAATGTTTGACTTCACAAGTATTGCTGTGCCTCCTTCACGGCCCGATTGTCTTGTGTAAAAATAGCGTGTATATACTCTCGGCGTGTAGAGTTCCTGTTCATTGCCATATATCCATATTTCATTAAGAAATACAATATCGATGTTTTTATTGGAACATAAATAAATATTGATGTCGCCAATTTTATTACGAATGCTTCTAGCGTTTGCGTGGAAGATGTTTAAAAGAATATTTTTTTCCTTTGTTGTTGATCTAATATCCATAGTTGATTCACTTTTGGTTAACTTCAATTATTCGCTTAAATTCCGGGCACTCATAGCTGTTTGCACGATGTTGTGTATGCAGATGATTTTTAACTATGCAATTATTGCATTTTCAAGATGTTACTGTGTATGCGTGGGTAACATGATTCCCAGAACATTTGGCACTCACTTCCTTTGCCTGGCATGTTGACGATTTATGCCCGAATCCTCGACACTTAAAACATCGCATTACGTTGTGGTCTTCAACAGTGTAGTGGAACCAAAATTTATATTAATGTATTGGCTCACCATTCTTTCAAATAGCTTCCCACCAACCTCCACAAAAGCTATCCATTTGTTTGTTTTTTTTTACCTGCCTCATATGTACCACTTCAAATTTATCATTTATGTCTTTGTGACGGTTTAGACTAATTATTTCTTCTTTCAGCTCTTGCGTGCTGTGTTTTTGTTGGAGTTCTCTTATCAGTCGAGGCAGTTTCTCCTTGGTACACTCGATTCTATATAGCGCTCCTAAGTTTTCTTCTAGGCTTTTTAATAGAAAATCAGTATTTTGTTGGTTATTAGATTTCATTAACATACCCCCGCTTCTAAGTGGTTTCGTAAATTTAACAGGTGTTTTCAATTTTACCGGGATGGTGTTTTTTAATGTCCCTCATCGTACTAGCAGCATCTTGATCATTTTTTGGCTTGATGATTATGCCTTTGTTGAATTTTTCCATTCCAGCCGCGCCAATTAGTTTTGACCTGGTGACAACTGCGTACACACAGAGAAACGTGTAATGAAAGTGCTTGAAAAATGTAATCAAATCCACTTCTTCTGTAGTTAATTTTTGGTCGATTACACAGTTGTTAATTTTATCATTAGTCTTTACAGTACTGTAGTTAATCGTGTGTACTACATTATTGTTTAATTCATCATCAGATTAATAAAAACCATTAAACCAAAGTTCATTATAAGAAAGATGAAAATCACACCACATATTTTTAAAAAGATTACATGTGTCTAATCGCAAAAGCAATGAATTTAACAATACCCAGTAATCAAAAGTATTAAATTTGGTATCAATTTAGAAATCTATTTTCTCTCATTCTCTTTTTCGAACGAAACTCGAAATTTAATAAGAAACAGTTCTTGTTGTAAATGTTTTATTTATATTTCCTTATTATAACACATCAAAATATAGTTTTTTGTAAACATAATTATGTCCTTAAAATTACTTTGAATCTTAAAGCTAAAGCTCTATTTGAGTGCTTAAGAATCAAACAAGGATAATGATCAAAGTTATTAATAGGTGCGTTTTTTTGGCACACCCGAGCAGATCAAATTTTGTTAAGTAAATTGGATTGTTAAGTAAATTGTTAAGCCTTCGCAAGCGACTGGAAGATGTTCTTCCGCTACTTGCTTTTTGCACTTCGCACACTTTTCCTCGTCAGTAATTTACTTTTTACTCAAAAAATATAAAACAAATAAAAAAAAATTTTATGTTTTTTTTTATCTTTAATAAATTGTGAAAAATAAATAATATAAAAATTGAATTTAATTTAGTGTTTGTCTACGCAATGGCAGCACCAGTTTCAAGCTCTACACCACTTGGAAAGTGCAAAGCTTTTTTTCAGTCTATCAAGTTCTGCAATCTTAATTAAGGGATAGCAGTTTTATTTACTAAACCCGCAACGGTCCTACATATCTTGGCCCTATGTGCACCATGTCTTATTATATACTCTCTTGCTGTTAGTTTATAAATAATATACTGTCTTGCTGTCAATTACTGAAATTTTACTTTCGATGCTGGTTAGCAGCATCCACGAAATTGCAATCTTCGATGAACTTGTAACTACTCGTCTTGGCACATGCATCCGAGCGGACAGGATCGGATCTCCTCATTGCACTCATTGTAACCTACCAATTACCATGTTATCAATTGCCCCGGGAAATCGAGCTTAATTCTATGTGGTTAGGTAAATTTGTACGTTGGGAAACTGCCAATCATCGATACATCCAACATTTTCACAAATACTTCGAGTTCTCGTAAGGCCAAAAGGCAAACAGCATCATATCAAGTAAGTACTACAAGAACCCAGTACACACGAGAGTATTTGTTGCGTGTGATAGCTGGTACATCGTTGATCGTGGTACTCGAGCAGATCTCTGGAACAGATCACACGATTTGAAGGAGCTGCTGACGAACTCTGGATTATGTCGAGATATCTCGCAATGTGGTAATGTGATGAAGGGTCAAAGCACTGTTTCGATAAGTGCATGTCTTCTGCACTTGTGAAGTCGTTTCCAATAATGCACCAGAATGCAGTATCATTCGATCCGCTGTTCGTCATCTTCATAGTGATATGTGAACATGAAAGTATGTAGATTTGTGGAAGAAACTGACGATCGAGTGGTAAACACTTGGCCTAAGTGTGTTTATGCACTGGCACACAGCACAGGGCAAATGTTTACGAGCGGCTTATTGGAAATAGAGAGGTTTGATTGATGCAATGTAAAGGAACTTGTCAGGAAGTGCATGGTGGCCATGCAGGTCGATTATACACCTCACATCATTTACAATTGTTTGTTATGGACTAATATTTGGTTAGGTGTTTGGGGACACAACAGAAGGTGTTCATCCATCGAAAACATATGTTTGAAGATGCAAATTTTTCGAGTCTGGCAACTATACCTATTCAAAATAGGAAAAACGGACATGAACTGTTGATTTATTGAAAATATATAATTAGCCAAACATTTCTAAATTATTATACATACATACTTTCTTGTTGTCTTAAGAGTTCAATAAAACGAGCACCAACAACCTACCTGCTTGAAATTGAGCGTCTATTTATGCCCAGACTACATGGATAGTGATGCACATAGTCACTTAAAATTTTCAAAATTGCGAATCATTACAAATAATTAAAGCTCATTAAAAAATATGTATAGTACATTATTAAGAATTTTTTGAAGCATTAACGAGAGATAGTACTAAACTGAGGAGAGAAACGGAAAAATAAAGAAAAGCTTGCAGAAAGCAAAGAAATCAGGAGGACACATTCCTGGTTTCTTTCATAACCCAAAATTATTCACTTACAATATTATTGTACGTGTATGTACAAAATCTAAAAAAAATCTAGCGCACCTGAACCGCTGGAAACACTAATGTTCGAAGAACAGTAAAAGAATCGTGCAGATTTTGAGTGCATATTCTACCACACGAGCTGCTTATTACAGCCAAACTGTTTCAAACGCCACGTTTTACCTTGGCCATATAACTCATATGGTGGAAAGGTTTAAGATATTACCACTGGCATGGGTTTCAAAGTTTATGAAAGAAAAACACTTGTTAATTATATTCGTTATCAATTGCTTATATCACCAAACTTTGAAAGCAGCATCTCATACAACATCAATGAAGAAAATGCTCAGTGCCTGCAGCACTGTAACTGAAGTTGGTGTTTGGGGCTGCGATCCGAAAAATTTGCAGAACTTAGGGAATTGAAACATCGGTTATTTATTTTCATTGTAAATGTTTCCGGTATGTATGCTAACTGTAAGCATTTATTGATACAAAAATAGCACTACTGACTCGTTGTGGCAACCTTTTGCCAGTATCAAAGCCATCTGCTTCACGGTGAAATTAACCTGCCTTGCAAATTTCGTCTCGATCCGATGACTGCATTTGACGTTATTACAAAGAAATTCAGGATTACCAGCCGCAAAATTTTTCAAATAATCGAAAACTTCATATTTGCTGTTTATTGTCATTACAACTTCATTATCATTTGAAAATTTTCCGATAAAATCACTTAATAAAGATATTGCAAATAAACACAAAATCACCAATAGCTGGCAACCCTACCGTCGTTTTTCAACCAGAATAGGTCTGAATAATGCCTATAATAGGTTCCATTAATTGTATGAAATTCGTATTGATTTCATGACTGCACTGGAAGTTATAGGGCAAAAAGCTTTGATTTCCGGAGCGAATTTTCAAAACCAAAGACACAAAAATTATCATTACTGGTAGCACCAATTGAATTTTTCAGTCAATATTCTACCAAACATGGTTTAGAGTAAGGTTCGGCTACTGTGTCAATTTCATGAAAATCTGGTAACTGAATCAGAATTCATAGGGCAAAAAGCCTTTTACTTTCTTTGTAATTTTTCAAAATGGCACCACTGGCACAGAGTTACCCACAATTCAAAATCGCTTCTATCAGACCTGGTCCTACATAAATCCAATGTATTCTGTAAATTTCAACTGCATCTGATTATTGGTTCGTGAGTTCCCGTGAACAGAAGTTTTTGATGCTAAAAATGTAGGTACATTGGGAAAGGGCTACCGTTCTTGTCTGACATGTATGTGTAGATAAAGCATAAAATTTGTATACAAGTTAGTTTTTATTGTAAAAAACGGACATTTTTTAGGAGATTCGATGGTTGGAATGTTTTTGCTTTCAGTACGCAAATGTGGAACTTAGTAACATTAATATGTATATTAAGTTTCATAATGATTTGATAATCTAGTAAAAAGTTATCGCAATTCAAGAATTTACAAATTTTCCCAATTTGATTTTAGGCACCTAGCGCACATATAGGATTAAAAATTTCAAAAAAATTATCATATCCACATTAAAAACACGTCCAAAATTCATTATATAAACTTTTTTTTGCAAAAGTTATTTTTCGTCAGAATAATAGGTATATTTAAAATATCACTAAAATGGCCGCCGGCGCCAAAAGGTTAAAGATTATTAACTTTTTGTGAAACCTAGCACTATTCTGCACATACACCAATGTATCCTGAAAATTTGAGTTCAATCGGATGGCGCGTTTCTGAGATTTTTTCACTGAAATTTTTTATTATATATATATATATATATATGGTATAGTATATATAGATATATGAATTTTTGGCCAAAGTGATTTTAATACTAATGTTTTTCTTCGAACATTAGTAAATGAAAACATCATGAAATGAAAACATAAGGAAATGAAGCGATTTGCTTGAATCTGAGTGTTAGTAGTAGTAGTGATGGAAAACTATAGGACTATGGGAGAATTTAACAGACTTCAGCACGAAGATGGAGATTAATGTAGTAGGCAATGATTATGCAAATTTGACAAGTTATAGCCAAAAGCTCGTAGAACTTAGGTAGCAAAAACCCCACAGGGAATATTTGAAGTAGTGATTCTCTCGATTTGTTCTATTTATAAATTTTACCTTTGTAGTAATATCGCTTCACTAAATTTCGTATACTATATGCATACGCTTACCTCAGTTCCTTAAATCTCTGAACTCTGATGTTCTACCCCTATAATTTTCTACCATTGATATGAAAGAATATGGATACGATATGGCTACCTGTGTACCCATACGGTGGTGTGCCCTTTTTAATACACGCACAACAGTGCTCTCTCTCAAAAATTCCGCTCAGTGCGCCCCTTTCTACCGCACTCACAACCGAAAAGCCTTAATTCTGTGTTTTAATGCTATGAACACCAGATCGGTGTAAAAGCGTGCAACGGGCAACACGGAAAGAAACGTCAATGTCAGTTTGATTTGTGAGTAAAATTCACCTTTGGCATCAATTTCGTACAGTTTTTGTGTAAAATCATAATTAATTTAACTCACAAAAAGCATTTTAACCTCCACTCGCCGATTCGGGGAAAGAAATGTCAAACGACGTTCAAAATGGCGATCTCTCGTGGTTTTTACATGAGCGTTACGACTTGAACTGTCTAGAGCACACACCAGTACCTCATTCTCACACCAGGAAACAAAAAGTCGAAAATTAGCACATTTCATTCGCGTGTTGGCTCTTGGTTGTAGCCAGAATATTGCTGAGAGATTTGCTTTTCTCCGAAGGACAGTCTTTCTCTGGAATTGACAATACTTGTTTCAACGTGTCTTAAACTGCGGTTTCGTGTTCGTTGCGTTGTTTGAGTCACTTATGTGTTTGTGTTGTCAATGTTAAATTAAGGTCAAACCCATCATAAACGGGCATTGTCGAAACCGATGGCTGATGCGTTATCGTTATAAGCCAACCTAATCCTCGTAAAACAGGATATTGTACTACAAAAAAAAAATATTAGCACATTTCTGTCGGTCGATTTTTAATCTATTCTCTTATATCTGTGCTTTCAACGCAGTCATCGCGTTGAAAGTAAATTTACAAAGTAGATTGGTCTCCTCAGCGTACAGCAATTTTAGTATATTTTTGACTATCGTGGTGTAACCCTTTTCTATTAGGGCTGCCAGCACCAAGCATTTTGCTTCTTTGCATACCAACAGACGACGCTGACCGTAAATATTCAATAGAATAAATAAAATGCAATTAAAATGAGTAATAAATGAATAAATTTTTCAGGTTTTGAAATTGTTGCGGATGGCAGTCTCCAATTTTTATCAAGCCCAATGACTCCCGACTCAGTCATCGGCTAAAAATGAAATTCACAGGGTAGGTTTATCTGGGAAGTGGTTACGGCAGACTTTTGCTGCAGAGCTAACTAAAAGCCCCCACCGATTTTCAGGAAATACAATGAGAGCGTTTTCATTTCCCCCACCACATGATTCAGGACAAATTCAGTAAAATCCAGTGACTGACAGGCCGCCTCCACTAGCAATTTCCCATGGCATGACATTTGAAATTGCGAGTGGAGGCAGCCTATGGTATGCAATATTTTATGGTCTGCCATAAATGGTAGGCAATATGGTATGCAATTTGCTCGGCCATCTGCCTGGCAATATTTTGACAGTTTTTGATTTCAAATTGGCGCTGAACCGTTGGCCTGGTTTATTTCTTATAAGAAAATGTAGGGATTGTGAATTCAAAGGGATTTTTAAATTTCGTTGAGCAATGAAAATAGTCTAGAGAGTATGAAATGCTGGGAAATTGGGGAATTTCTTCGCTCTGCACTTCAAATAACTCCTTAAGAGCATTTGACGCTCAGATACAGCGCACGTCCTTCTCGCTCAGAGGCATTTTCGAAATGATATTACATGCCATGAAATTGCCCACGCACAGATGGCATACCATAAATTTGACAATCGTTGCCATCGGAAATGGCAGAGTAAATTGCCAATCGAGCCCCGGTGTGAAAGTACGCGAACAGACCTTTATCTTTCTCTTCACTTTGGATAAGCATTAAACATAATAAGCTTTCATTTCCAATACTTTTTTGAACAAAAATGCAGAAATATAGGAGTACCTGGAAATTCACTAAAATGCCAACCCCCTTCAAAACGTTAAAGGTATCTTAATTTTAGGAACTCATGGACCTAACCACGATATACATCTATGAGTGCGTTTATGCCGTAGCCAAATTAGTGAACTCTGCTTATTTAGCAGCGGTATAAACCACTTTAAAATTAGCCGAGCTTGCTATTTTGGCATTGCTACTTTAGCGCTGCTAAAATTTAGCGCGGTTATAAGTGTGAAGTTAGCAGTGGTATAAACACTATAAGGCCCGTTTCACACGAGACACTCGGTGTCTGGCCACTGTGTCCCTAGCCACTGCCGGGGCACAGAAACAAGTGAGAGCATACACACAGAGCCACAGTGTCCAGGCCACAATTCTATACAAAAACAGTGGCTGAGGATTCAGTGGCCGGATACCGAGTGTCTCGTGTGAAACGGCTCAGTCATAAATAGGATTTCTAGTTTCGAACAGTGATGCCAGATCCAGATTTAAGTCTGGATTTGCCAGACTTTCACAACGTTTTCCAGACACCCAGATATTATTCAAAATTTTCAGATTTTTTAAACTTGTTCTGAAACTTTGATATTTTAAATGTTAGAGTAAAATTTTCAAAATTTCACATAGCGCAAATCAAAATGTCAAACAAAAAGGTACAGAGTTTGAAAAGCTAAGCCTGCGGCTAGCTCTTTGTCAAATTCTACAATTAAATAAGCTCTTTCAAAGTGAACCCCCAAATATATTTTGGCTTAAAGGCTGGTACTGAGTTCGAGTTCACGTGAAATTTTGTCTTCATTATCTGGTCATTCTTTCGAGCGAAAATTTTGGCAATGGAGAAAAGCAGAGACACTGCTCATTTCTGACGGATGATATGTAAAGAATTTCACTTTTCGATCGATTTTCTCATTGGAAAGACATTTGCACTGCTCCATTTTCTAATTGAAACACCAAATGTCACTTTTTAGCTCGAAAGAATGAACTGCACAAACTAAATAGGCGTGAAATGATTGGAGACATGTGTCAACGCCATCTATATTTTCAAAGCGAAAGCAACATCGAAGCAACTTTTCATGCTAAGAACACAGTACCACTCTTGCTTATTTTCAAGCTAAATTTTCGCCGAAACAGATTTCACGTGAAATTTTGTATGAAAATTTCACGTGAAATCGAACTCAGTACTATGCTTAACTTTGAAATAACAAGATTAACGAAAATAATATTCAATAATTATATTCAAAGGCACTACTTAGAGAAAGCCAAAAGAAAGGATGATAAATTTCTAAATGAAATGTAATTTTTACCATAGGATGACTTTTACTTAGGAGCTTGCAGTGAATGCCTAGTTAAGTAGACTGAAAGATTATATTTTAGTATTCGAAACGCACTGTTAAAATTATATTGACCAAATATATCGGTATCAAAATTATAAAAAGCAAATATATCAGTATCAGTTTCATGGATCCTGAAAATGTTGTTTTGAAAAGACAACCTTCAATTATCGCACTTTGTCAATGTTTTCCAAACTTAAGAGAAATATCAGAATTGCAAAATATAAATTCACAGTGATGGAGTCTAAGAAATATTGAATTCACCGGTTTTGAAACCGGCAATGCTGAGCTATTTTGGAAACAAGTGAATCCAATCGAAACATGAGAACACAAGTCAGCTTTTCCAATTTTGAGGAATTTTATTTTTCACCTGTTATTCGGACTCAATTATTTCGCGACTGTAGAAAGAACTTTCTCTCAAATTAACATCAATAAACGAAAAAACGAGCAGTCGATTACAAACATATACTCTAAGTGGCCTACTTTTGTCTAAAGAATATTTGAAATCCAGAAATGAAACTTGTGCAGGTATAGAATTAAATGAAATCCTTAAATCAAAATTATTTTCGGTAAATATATATTAAAGCATAATCATAGTACGCAGAAAATTGCTGTTATGAATTATTTTTTTGTCTTGCATTGTTTTTTTTTGCTGAAATAAATGGTTTTTATTAAAATGATATCGTTTTTACTGAAACTAAGTTACGTTTTTCATTGAAACTAAAATCCCCAGATTTCTCCAGATTTTTTAAAAAATTTTCCAAGATTCTCTGTATTGTGTTTCGAGTGACATTCGCAATCTGGACGCCTTGGTGCAAGGGTGTTTTTGTTCTTAGTATTGAGCTCCTTTCAGATATTACGCCATTTTTGCTTTGATTAATAAGCTGTACGGTGTAAACGCTACTACTACCCAACTAACAATTTGTTGAACATTTTGGGCGTGGATACGTTTCAATTCCTAAGGTTGCGCCTACAAAGAAACTAATGTTTCGAATTAGCGACTTTGTGGTTACGTCGTAGGTTCGAATTTGGAGCAACGCCGTTCAGTAATGACAACGAAACAAAGTAGTCATTGCATGGAAAGGGTTACGTTGTAGTTACTTCCTTGTGACGGCATTACCGCGACACCGCTTAGTAATGGTTTCGAAACATTATACCTAACGTGCGACTAAGAATATGACACTTACAGTCGCAACGACGTAACAGCAACGTAAAATCTTAGTCACAATTTTCAAAAAGTTTCGTAATCGCGACGTTACATTTGGAATTGTTTCAAATTTACAAACAATCCTCTTGCCGATACCCAATATCTTTCTCTTTTACGCTCATAGCTATCTGTATGATATACGAAGAGTTTATGCAAAATGATTATGTATGTGTTAAGTGTTTATATGATAAAGATAATATTGTATTTCAGCATATGTTTAATTATTATTATAATAATTGAAAATTTTGAATCCTATGGTGATAAAACACGAACGATTCAAACGTTACTGCAAAGGTAGTGTTAATACTCCCTAAAACTACCACGCGCCTGCGATTGTATCAGGCTTTAGCTAAAATAGGTCTTTTTTCTTTCATAAAATATTCTATACTTTATGCGAAAACTAAGTTTCGCACTATCAAACAAGTATAGCATGTTCAAAGATGAAAAATCTGTGCTTAGTACATCAATCAAAACTACTATTTTGGATATTTTTAACTTCAAAGTAGTTTGCAATTCTTAGCCGCCATGATTGTCCAAATTTGTTCGCCATGATTGTCCTTTGAAGGAAATAATCCCAGTTAGTGCCTATATCGGTC
Source organism: Nemotelus nigrinus (assembly GCA_947369275.1). NCBI lineage: Eukaryota > Metazoa > Arthropoda > Insecta > Diptera > Stratiomyidae > Nemotelus > Nemotelus nigrinus. Next base: position 53,773,076 of record OX376372.1, read on the forward strand.
ATTTCAAGGCATTGTTGACACTTTGTGCCTTTGGATGTTACCGAATAGTAGTTTTGACTATATCGTACCTTCATAGTAGTTTTTAGAAGTCGTCGTTACTACCTAGTTTCTAATCTGAAATGCGCTCGAAACCAGTGCTGCCAGATAGGCGCTGCGGCTTACCCCCAGACAATTCCTATTTATCCCTGAAAATACCCTAAGTAGCCATAGTGACGTCATTTCCAGGAAATTTTTCTGGATTCTCAAAAACCAGGTTGTTTAAATATAAATTTTTATATGTGTAAGACTTTCGTCACATAAAGCAAACTTTTTTGAGGTGAGGTGAAACTTTCCCACACTCATCCTAATCTTTTGGGACTAATTTTTTCCTAGGTGCGTTAAGTTTTCACTCAGAAAAAATTAGTTCCGAAAGGTTTATTATCGACAGAGTCGCGAGAGACAGTTAGACAGTACCATGGGCATATTTCATCAGTTGATTACTTAACAAACGAGCTCGGAGAAACGAATATGACTTATTCCGATATTTTGGGATATCCCCGTGTTAAATGTAATACACATCAAACAATGATAGAGCGAGGGCGGTTAAATGACCCCATCATGGATTTGACGACAGCGTATTTTAAATAGTACCTACGAAAAAGTGAATAGGTCACTCAGCTGAATAGATAGAGATATAGGGTACGGCAATCGCGGCCTCGGTCGTCAATCGGTGAGGTAGAAATATCAATTTTGAAACAGCATCACCAATATCTGCTTATTGGTATGATGAAAGATTGATATTTTATATTTTATATTAGAAAAAGGTGGACATGACGTATTTCGAAATTATTATTTATCGAAATATCCGTTACGGAAAAATGCATTATCAAATTTCAAAACACCCTAAACAAAACCCTGAATATTTTTTCTCCCTGTTTGTCCCCTGAAGTCTTTAAAATATCCCTAAATCTAGGGTTAAAATCCCTAATAAGGCAGCACTGCTCGAAACCGAAGGTGAAACAGTTGGTTTAACATAAATTTGGCCAATGCTAGGTGCGCTTTTTGCACCTCAGTCGAGAGCTGGTTAGAAAAGTATCATTGGAAACTGCAGCAAGTGGAACAGTATTGTTGTTATTTTAATACTACAGTCGTGACCAGCTCTCGATAGAGGTATAAAATAATGCGACAATTATAATGAAATTTAATTGAAAGCTATTCTTTAACAATAATTTAAGTATAAATATATCGTACAACATACTAGTTGGCAGGAGTTGGATATTATCTTCAAAAGACCGAAAAATGTCAACATGCGAAACAAAGGATAAAAGCGAAATCTTAAAAAAAATGTTTAAGCATCGCTGGATTTTCTATTTTACTATTCGTTTTTTTTTCACTTTTACTTGTTATTTAACACACTACTGCAGTATGAATTCTGAATGCAGAAACTCAGGCTTTTAAATGCACGTACCTCAGACGTACGAAAGTATAGTTCACTCACTGTTGATTTTGTTGAAGTATTAGTTTGGGAATATTGTTACTTGGTAGTGCCATCAAAGTAACATAGAATCGAGATGTGCCCATAATGTGCCTAAAAACGTTTTCGAAAAACCAACATAATTCTCAGCTTTATAAGAAGAAAAGTTTGGCAGAGGACTAAAACGAATGACATGATCGCTTAGATGGCAAAGGTTGTAGACATTAGTTGTTTTTGTATGCTGACCAAAAATGAATTTCTTTATACAGTATCAATATTTTATACATATCAATATTTTATACAATATTTTTATACAGTATCAATATTTTCAATCAACATTTTAGCTATACTAAGAAAAGAAAAGTACGCAATACTCTGACGAATCCTAGCCACACAAGATAGAATAAGAAAATTCTTGTAAATTCTTTTCGGTAAACATTCTTTAAGAATAATAAAACCGATATGCTTTCAAAATGTTCGAAACTTGGCATACTTCCAGAATTTTATAAAATCAAGTGTTCTTACAGTGCGGTGTATCTCCAAAAGCATACTACAATTACATTCAACTAAAAGACCCCTACCATTTAGAATCAAATGTATATTTTTCGGGGGTCCAAATTATAAGAGGTTGTAATGTGTAAATACAGTAAATAATATAGAATGTCGAAATACATAAATGTGGAGTCGGCTACAACGAAATCTTTGATCATGCCAGTCGAAAGCCTTTCAAAGCGTGTTTATTGTTTGTGATGATCTTCTTCAGCTCGTCGTCTAAAATCTGCATCTGCTCTCTTCTTACAATTGATTCCTCCAAAAATCATGGTTAAATTTTCGTATCCGCCAATAACTGTGCATTTTACGCATCCGTAATATGAGTTAAACTAAACAAAATCTTTATAATAATACCAAAAGAGATATATATGTTCACAAAAACGTATAAGTAAATATACCTTTTACATATGCGCTGATGGTAAAATCGCAAACAAAACGCCTAATTTTCACTGAAATGTTGCTACCACAAACAATCACTGCCTGTATTAATATTGAAGATAACTCGTAACAAAAGGGTTGAGCAAATCTTTCATTTCGTTACAATAAATTACGAATGTAATAATTGATGAGCTAACCATCGACATTAATGTGTAAGGATATACTCAGAAGAAAGTCAATTTCTGATTACAAATCTATAAAACTTTTTGCCAATTCATTTTGCTAATTTGCAAATCAAACGTATTATTTGAAAACTGAATTTCTAGTTGATTGGAATAGTTTATTTAATATTTTTTAAAAGGAATTAGCTATCCCGAACGGTGGAGACTTTTTTATTAAACTCGTTTTGTGAGATTTCACATTGACGTTTAAAGAATTGCCAGAACGAAATCATCATGGACATAGGCGCCAATACGTAACCGTTACATGCGAGTTTCCTTGATAGGCATAGGAATATGAAAGGAAATATGTGTGGTAACTTTGCCGTATAATGTGCCTTACTGGGATTTTGATTAAGTCGCAATGAAGGAACTAATCCCTAATGGACACAATGCCTGTAAAGACGCGTCGAAAGTAGTCTTTACCACTTCATTACTAAAATTTTGCCTATCAAGGAATTTTACTTTGAAGGAAAAATGACGAAACAATTCCGACTCGACATAGTATTCACGACGTATTCGCGTCAAAAAAGTCCATTTAGTAACAAATGGGCACAAATTGTTAGTTGGGTATAGCAGCGCCAGTTTGGCAACGCTATTTTAGCTACGGCATAAACAAGGCCGTCTTCCGAAAATTTCCGATGAATCGAATTGGCAGGAAGACTATCTCCCTTAATATATATATATTAATATATATGTATATATATATATATATATATATATATATATATATATATATATATATATATATATATATATATATATATATATATATATATATATATATATATAGATATATATATATATATATATATATATATATATATATATATATATATATATATATATATATATATATAATAATATATATATATATATATATATATATATATATATATATATATATATATATACATATATGTACCTATATATATATCAAGAAATATGAATTTTCGGCGAAACGAGTTTAAAACTCAATATGCTTCGAAAATCAATAAAAAATAAGTATCTGGGATAAGTATCTGAATCATGAATCGTTCTAAGGTTTGCTGCATTTTTAGTGTCCCTGAATTGAAATTAATTCAAGCAAAGTCGATCATCAAATTTTTTTTTATAAAATTTTTATAAAAAAATAATTTATTATCATTCACATTAACCCTATGTTGCACACTTGTCGGATAGTTCTTGTGGAAAGCTCTGATTCTGATTGGAATTAGATATTTCCAACTAGAGTACATGATACGAAAGTCGACAGCAAGCACGAAAAGCTCTCGTTCCAATCAGAAATCAACTCAATACAAGATTTTCCCCTCATCCGAGTCCGTCACTTCTTGTTTCTGTTGCAATTGCTTGCTTTAGTTTGTTGTTGTGTTGTCCATTTTCCTCTTCATATGAGTTTTCGTTTCTGTTTTGATTCGAAATTTTCGGTCAGTCGCTGTTCGATCGTTGTGCCGCGAGGATTGGTAGAATCGTCGCTGTCGTAGTCGTCTTCAGCGTGTTTAATTTCAATTTGACAGTTGTTTACTTGTGCGCCGTTCAATTTTCCGCGCTCGTCGTTTACGAAGTGATTAAGTAGCTACGGGACGGGATATTTGTGTAGTTGGTGGTCTAAAATAAGATTAGAAATTGTTTGTGAGGTTTGAAATATTCGAGAAATAACTTACTTAATTTTTCTGTACAATTTTTGTGTGTTCAATTTGCTGAAAGTTTGCCGGTGCACTTGTTCCCGAGGTCTGAGGACATAACAGAACGGTAAGTGCAATTCATAATTACTAATCGTTTTGGCGTCTGTGCCGTGTCTGTCGTCTTCCTACCTGACACTTTGCTGGACAATTCATTGATTCACCTGCGCGATAAGCGAATGACATTGAAATTGCCGCCGTTGTCAAATGGCATTTGGCATTGACTCAGTCTAGTGGACTCAAGGCAACCGTGTGGGCAGTTTGAACAGAAGCGATTCGTTTCGCAAATTCTATTCTGGGCTGCTTAGGTCGCGAGCTGACTGAGCGGGAAGCTTCACATCGGCCTGGCTGTGTCAGTAGATCCTTCTTCATTCAATGATTCGCACGAACAAAACATTTCGGCATTTGGAGCGATATGTTCACTGTACGCCAGCCGTTCTGACGTAATTCGGCTGGTTTGAGCTTATTTAGTGGGACGGAAAACTGGAATATCATCGAATTGGCAACAGTTCAACTTCGACTGTGGGAAAACAACAGATTCTGCTCAGCTGAGCGCTCTCCTGCAGTGTTGTATGTGGCAGCAGGATTAATTGCTGAAGCGGTGGCACTGCAAACATATTTGGGGGTTGAACGGGTAGTGAAAGATACCGAGCTAAGGAGGCCAGGCAGCGTTATGTACAAACATATTTCACATACTCATGACAAATGGAATCTCGGAATTAAATTCCAGGATAATAAAAGGCTGCGGAACTTTGTCGCACCTGAGGGTGTTCGGAGGAAATCCTTTTCAGGGCGAAAGCTGGATTCTGAATTTGGGTTACCGTTTGGTCTAGTAATGAGATTTACTGGGTATTTCTAGGAATTCATGTAGTACTGGATGACCGCAGGTTTATGGTTGCGAAAAGGATTACATAAATTAGGCGAAAGAAGATTGTTGCGATGTGTTTTTCTCAAGTTGTCTAGAAAAATGTGATTATTAGAATCGGATTTATGGGGTCTAGCACCCATGGGGCTATAAGCTCTATTTAATAGAAGTTGTTCATTCGGAAGTTGAGAGCAATTTTTCTTCGACATTTACTCTGTAGAGAAAATCATTTCGCTAGATTTTTATTTTCGAAAAGATATTGTTTCTGATTAAAGTATACACTTGTCATAGCGCTGGAATTCTTTCCATTCAAATACAAAAAAAAACATTAACAACTTTGAATGCAGCCACGGCTGTGTATAGTGGTAAGTATAAGTATGGAAAGCACCTTTGAAGCTCAATATTAACATACATTTATCAAAAATGTTTCCTTGAATTGGCATTGAATTGTTTGAAAATAAAAAAATATAGTTAATTTATGTTAGTAAAGAAATCTATCTCATTAAATCTTTTTGAAAGTACAGGTACATAGGTACTACATGAAAAAAAATGCGAAAAAATTGGATCGCCGATCATCCTATTTGGTCTAATCGAAATATTTTATAGTGACTATCTATCTCATACGATAGCCAGGTAAAAAGGTTGGGAATGGATAATAATTGATAATTGGATAATAATTGATAAATAATAATTGATAAATGAATTAAATTAAAATATTTGAAGCGAAAAAATGTGTTAATTTGAAATAAACTGTTTAAGCTTCTGTTTTAGAGTAGTGCTAGACTCTAGGTGTATTCTTAAATTTTGGTGAAAGATGGCTGTGAAAAGAAATTGCTGATATATAATTGGATCATCAAAAATTTTGTTTTTCTAATTGAGGTCGACTTGTACTGATTGTCTATCTATCGTTTATTCCGCAAATATACTATATGTAGGGTGATTGTTCCAAAATTTAAAGAAGTTTTGAATTGTATTTAATGTGTACCAATTTTTTTCTAGCTCAAAAAAATATTTGAATAAAAAACCGATTTTTCCTTTAGAATCTAGATATATTGAATTTTGTGACAAATATCGATATTTCGAGGGTAATCTGCCCTCTTCTTCAGTGTCTATCAGTCTAATCTTAATCTTACTTATGTATGTTACTTATAGAGCTTACTTTTCAAGTATTGACTTATACTAATTACCAACTAATTGCCTATTAATTACTTATATTGTAGTAGTAGCTAAACCTTATTCTAAACCGTGTTAAGCAGAAATTTGGTCGAAAAGTTCGATTGGTGCTGCCAGTTATGGTAATTTTTGTTTCTTTGGTTTTGAAAATTTGCTCAGGAAAATAAAGCTTTTTGCCCTATAGCTTCCAGTGCAGTCATGAAATCAATACAAATTTCATACAATTAATGGAACCTATTATAGGCATTATTCAGGCCGAATTTGAGTGAAAAGCCACTGTAGGTTTGCCAGCTTTTGTTGGTTTTGTGTTGATTTGCAATATCTTTATTGAGCGATTTTATCGTAAAATGTTCAAATGGCAATGATATTGTAGTGACAATATTAAGTTTTCGATTATTTGAAAAATATCGCGGCTGGTAACCCTTATTTTCTTTATACTCCTATAACTTCGAACGCAGTCATAGGATCGAGATGAAATTCGCAGGGTAGGTTAATTTCAGGGCGAAGCAGATGTGATATTTTTTTGGTATTGATACTGGCAAAAGGTTGCCAGCACGAGTCGGTAGTGCTATTTTTGTATCAATAAATGCTTACAGTTAGTATTCATATCGGAAACATGTACAATGAAAATAAATAACCAATGTTTCAAATCCTAAAGTTCTGCAAATTTTTCGGACCGCAGCCCCAAGCACCAACTTCGGTTACAGTGCTTCTAGCGGTTCAGGTGCGCTAGAGTTTTCTATCCTTTTTGTCTTTCATCTGACATAGTAAAGTACCTAATTTTTTCGTTTTATATCAAAGCCTTCAAGAACTTCCCGAACTTTTTTGAATATTGACGAAAAAATAATTGGAACTCTTAAGGTTGTTTTTTTGTTTTTCCTGCGTAAAGAGTGTCGTTAATAGATCTCGCTGTATTCTTTACTTGTTCTTTTTGACAAAATTTCCAATTATCCTCTCAGCAAACCCATTTTTTCTTGCCGTATCTTTAATATATTTAAATTCTGAGTTAAAGCTTTCCTGATCCATGGGCACTGTTAATAGCCGGTTAATCATCGAATTAAAGGGCGCCATTTTATGGGAATGCCAATGATCAGACGTGGATGGTGTTGTCCTCTGGGTGTGTATGGGCTTCCGGTAGATATTAAATCTATGAAGACCTTCTTTCCTTATGACCATTAAATCCAAGAAGGGTAGTTTCTCATTCTGTTCGATTTCCATTTAAAATTGGATGTCCTTATGTGCTTGCTTCCCCCAAAGCATATTTTTTAACGATAGCTAGAATGTCGTCAAAAGCTTCGAGAAGCGATTTAAAAAAAAAACCAATTAGAAGGAAATAAAATTGAAATGACATTTTTCATTGCTTTTGGTCTTTCGTCTCTAGCTTAGTCACTTAAATCTTTTCTTGTCGTATTTTGCGCCTGTGTCTCAAGAAAGCTTCGTAATATTATTGATGCTATTGCTCAAACTGTTGAACTACAGGATCCATTGCAATAATCGGAATACGAAGGCTTGTTTCCTATTCCACAAAAAGAAGAAAAATGCAAAAAAAAAAGTAGCAGTGGATACCCACTACCGATTTTGAATACATTGTATAGTACTAAAAAATATATTTGAATCGAAATCGTCCTCTCATGAGCGAAAAATTCATGATCTAAAAATACATTTTACAGACCGATAAATTTTCTTAAATATCATGTTTTATCGAGCTGATTTCAATGTTGGCAGTATATTTTATCAAGCAGACAGTAACAAATTAGTAACGATATATCTCAAATAAAATACGCAGATCATTCCGCTAAAAAATGCTGATAAAAAATGATTATTAAAAGTGCATATAGTTGGACTCAAATATTAACTTTATAATTACGAGGCTGCGTTATCAACAAAGCAATAATCTAATAATCTGATATCCATTTTCGATTTGGTTTCGAAACTATTTCAACTAAATGACAACTCTGTCCTTGGTATCTTGGCACTGAATATTGTAACCTTCACAAGCTAAACCTGAAAAAGGCAAATTATCCTCAAAGGCTCACTTGTTGCTGACATCTATCCTCTCAACAAAACAGAAGATTCAACTATTGTGCTTTCATGAATACAATAGAAAGCGTACGACACAAAACCTCTGTCCCAGAATATTTAATTTTCCCGAAACGAAATTAGGTGCAGGAAGGTGTTTGTAATGTCGACAATAACCATTATATAAACTGCTTAGATTACGATTCTACGTTACTTCCTAGGAAAAACATTTTCTTTTTCGTTCGGGTATGAATAGCGGAATATTTCCCTCGGAACCACGTAAAAATATTAATTAGAGGAATCTTGTTTTGTTTTGTTGGTAGAGAAGGCTAGTGAAGGAGGGTAAAGGATTTTCTTGCGTATAGATGGTAGGTTCTACTTAGGTTTATGTTATTAAATTCGGTTGCAAAATTACTTGACTTAGCAACTTCATCGATATGACTATGTTGAGCGTAATTTATAAATTGAATGAGAGTAATTGCCGGCCATAATTTCCGCATGACAAATACTGAAGTGTTCCAGTGAATTAGCATATTACATGTTTCTAGCCATATTCGGGACAAACAGCACTTGCATCAATATTATTAACAGTAAACAGCAATAACTGTGTATTAGTCAAACTATACGTCATTGTAAAGAAGTAATTTGATTTTCTCAATGAAAATTACTTTCTATATTTTCCCAACTGTTTAAAATTTTGTCGAACTAATTCTTGCTCAAATTCCAATCGACGAATACGGAACGTACAACAGTGTAGCCGATATTGATAAGAATGCATTCAAATCCTATCTATTTTTCCCGAATGTCTTGGCAATCAATTCATTTCAAATCGCTAAAATTCCGTTGACAAATAACTTTATCAATAACCGGCTTAAAACAATCTCAGACAACACCTCATAATAACACTTGAGTACGATATGAATAAAGTCTATTTGAAAAGTATTCAAAACTAATTATCTATAATTCTTATCTAAATAGATAGTACCCGAAAAATAATTTAAATAACGTGCATTGAGGTTGCTCTGAAAACTTTCATTAATGAGAAAATATAAAGCTTGAATGAATAGTCAGCTTGATAAGTTCTTTTACAGATACTCTCAAAGTGTCAGCTGGAACACTAGTTAAAAGTGATATTGCTTGGAAGCGTATCATCAGTTAAAAAGGTGAAGAAAGTAGAATTTACGGCGTTTTTATGCAATAGGTATCCAAAATTATTTCAAACTGTAATATTTGCAAATAAGCGTACTTCAATGAGCAATTGAAATAGTAGTTCTTTAGTAACAAAGAAGGTCTTTAGTAGCAACGCTTAGCCAGATTTCACTCAAGTCGGTTTTACGTCCATTTGAATTTTTATCTGCATTTATGAATAAATTTTATAAACATATTATCGCAAGTTGATCCTAAATCCTCTTCAAACAACAATCAGACAATCTATCGATGACCAAATGTAGGATTCCTTAGGCATTCGGGTCGCAGCTTCAGGTCTAACCATTGAATAGGTGGTGGCACTGGGTAGTGTTCCTACTGCATTTTCGCCAGACGGCAGCTCAATAGTAGTTTTCAAATTAGGTCGACCACTTCCTTCTGGTATAGTAACAAGTATCATTTCCCCCATAAAAATTTTAGCTGTCGTTCGAGGACCACCTCTTCTTCAGAAAAAAAAGCTATTCATCTTCAGATGACGCCGCTTCCATCTCCTCGTTCACCTCTACGTACGAGAACAGACACGCAATCAGTATCTATTCTGCAATAGACTCTTCTCTACGTTCTCAGCTTAGGAGGCGGCATTTTGCTTGTGTTTGTTCAGACCCCACACTCGAGTTGAAAGGACGTTTACTTCACTTTTTTATCATAATACAGTTGTCTATTGCACACAATGGGTTCTGCTCTTGCCAACCGCTGTCAGATGAACAATTGTAACTTGTAACAGCCACAAACTCGTTGTTGTAGATTTTCTAAGAAATTTTTCTATTGAAAATAGGTGATTTGAGCATTCAAAGACTCAGAACTCAGTTGGAAGATATCCTTATCTCTCAAGCTCTTTTCTTCTTTAAGCTCTCAACTTCCTGAACTTTTGCCCTTATTTATCGAACAGCTGTTCATAAGCTCAAAGTCAATAAAACTCCTAGAGGTGACAAAACACAGAACTTAATATTAAAAAATTTACCTTGGAAAGGTATAGCATTTATTACTAAAATCTTTAATGCATGCTTAAAATTAGGATATTTCCCCAAAGCATGGAAAAGTGCTATTGTTATACCGATACTTAAACCTGGAAAAGATCCACACACTCCGACCAGTTACCGGCCAATAAGTCTCTTACCAAGCCTAGGTAAATTGTTTGAAAAAGTAATCTCAAAGAGGATTACTAAATTTACAGATGCCAATGCTTTAATACCTAATTTTCAATTCGGGTTCAGAGCGAAACACTCAACAAGCCACCAATTATATAGGGTCACAAAATATATCAAAGATTCTTTTCGTGCCAAAGAATCGGTTGGCTTGGTTACATAAGATGTCGAAAAGGCATCCGACTCAGTATGGCATGACGGTCTTATCTACAAAATGATGCAGTGGTTGTTTCTTCAATACTTGGTCAAACTAGTTCTATCATATTTGAGTAAAAGAATCTTCTCAGTGGCAATAAATGGTAAACAATCCAAATCGCATGATATTCCTGCCGGAGTACCACAAGAATCATGTCTGATCCCAATACTGTATAACATATATACATCCGACATACCTAATCATCC